>JAVDPK010029001.1:0-26782 GCA_034780415.1 Cichlasoma orientale
TGTGTGTGTGTGTGTGTGTGTGTGTGTGTGTGTGTGTGTGTGTGTGTGTGTGTGTGTGTGTGTGTGTGTGTATACCTTCCAAGGACGGCGAATGCCCTTAAAGAAGTCAGGCATCCACATGGGCAACACCACTGCTTCTCTCAATAGCTTCTTAGCATCTTCCAGATCTGCAATGTCATCCCTGCAGTTTACGGAAAAAAAAAAAAAAATCAGCCAGTGGCACTGTGGAAATCTGTCCCAGTTGCAGAACCAATGAAGTATTATGTAAGTATCAGAGCATGCTGCCATACCAGTGCACATTAGGGTTACGGGACACAATATCTCTCTCCAGTGTGTCCACCAGGTCACTGTCATATCCTGCGCCATCAAACAACTTGTGCCCTTCCTCCCCCTGCGCATCTCCTCCTTTCTTTCCCTGATGGAGAAAAAAGAAGGAAAAACAACTAAACAAAAACCTGACGTGTTGGGACTTACTCATTTGTTATTTATCCATCTGTCTACTCTAACCACAAATCAACTGTAGTCTGACCTTATCATCTTTGGATTTTCCCCCTCGGGCGTCTCTGATTCGCGGCCGGTCTCCTTTAGGGTTGGCCTGAGCACGGCCTCCCGGCCCTGTCCCTCGATGATGCAGGCCAGATGAGTCCTTCCTCTGCTGCTTCACTGCGCTGTTGGGCCGCTTTACTGCAACAGGATTCCTACAGAAATGCACGCACAGCAACATACAAATGGATAATAGTATGATAATAATAAGACACTTGCATGCAGACACATCAAACACAGGTTCCGACTGGCGTACCAAATGCTCCCGCAGATAGCGTTAGTTTTAAACCAGCTCTGCTACTTTTCCACAGAGACAGTTTCATCTGATCCCAGTAGCAAAACATGAGGCACATTGTGCTGGTAGAGATGAAAGTAATTATGCAAAATATGTCTCTCTGTACTTCCTTAAGCAGATGTTGTGTTTCTGAGTAGCATTATTAACAATCATCTCTGCAAGAACGGACACTCAGAGAGCCAAATAAATATATAAATATATAGTTTGCCCTTGAGCAAGCATCTACAGTCAAAGATTACAAAAAAAACCAAGACAAAACAAATATTGCGTTCTTGTTGTTTTTAATTCAACATGAAGGAAAAAAAAAAAGAACGGGCAAAAAGACATCAGTGTGCAAGCATTTTTTTAAGCTTTCCCTGTGGAGTGTTATACAGAATTAATGGATCTTTATGAATTAACAGACCCCCCAAAAACAAAACTTTCCCTACAAAATCTAGGAGTGGGGTCTAGACGTTGGATGTTTATGTTAAAAATTTGTGAGTTTGGAGTACAGTTTAAAACAAAAATATAACCCAAATTTTTTGAGATCATAGTGTGACCCGCTTACTATAAACCTAAATAACCCCTGCTTTATGTTTTTCTGACTGCTCCCACAGCTGGTATTTGTTTTCTTGGTTCAAATATTCAAAACCTCACTTATTTATTTTAACAGAATAATCTATGAAGCTGAAAACATAACACACACACACGCACGCACGCATGCACACACGCGCGCACCTGTGCTCAGCAGGAATGGGAGGGGGCCACACAGCTGGATCTTGTGGTCTCTCCTCTGGCTGCGGGACAAAGATGTCAGTTGGCTTCTCTGACTTAAAACTTTCCAGTGTTGCCATGATTCCTTTCACTTGCTCATACTCCTCAGTCAGTCCCTTACTGACCTGGAAACGAACAGAAGAAGGGAAGTATAATATCTGCACTGCATCACTGAGCATCATATAGAAAAAACTGCAGCTGAGCTAACAAAAACAAACAATGAATGAAACACACTATGTAAAGGGCACCAAGAGTCGAGTTAAAGTCCTTTGAGAAGCAATTATTTGGGTACTTTAACATAATTAAGCACTTAATTATGTTTAAGGGTCAAAAATCTTTTCATATAAATTGTATTTTCACCACCAGCTTTGCACAGATTTCAATTCAATATGCTTTTACAATTGTTTTGTCCACCTGAGTCGACCAAACTAACGGATCACAACAAACATGAGAAATGACACAGAGAAAAGCATTCCTAAAATATTCCAGTTTAAAGAAATAACCAATAGTTGCCATAAACGGAAAGCTTTTCATCCAGGATTAGCTCATAAGTACTGTGAACTTGAGGTTCAGTAACTGGTGTAACAGAAGTCAGTGGTCCCGAGGACTCACCTGTTGCCACTTGACTTTAAGTGCGGGGTCTCTGAGGAACTGACAGTGTTTGTGGATCTGTTGAATGACGCCCTGGTAGTACACAATGGAGGAGTCATAGTTCCCAATCAAGGCGTACTCTCGACCCCTATTGACGTTGTCGCATATTTCTGCCAAATTCATGCTGAATACGGGCTGCAATAAAAACAAACAAAAGGAAAACAAACGATTGCATGAACTGAGTACTGAAAAAGTTAAGAGTTCAAAGGTTAATGCTAGTTCAATATTTTAAGCTAAGGCCTCAACATTTTTCTTCTTATTATTATTATTATTATTTTCCTCCTTATAAATCATATTATTACAGGACGGGGCAGCTCTTTCAAAGTCTACTGCACATCAGATAACATAATGAAATCGGTAAACCCGGTAAAGCACGTTAGTTAAGCTAGCTCATGTCGGACGCTTGCATTTTGAATGAAGGCATTTAGCGCTGGCGCTTCGCCTGATTACTGAATGAAACCTGTATTCAAATCAGCTTCTTTCTCGAGTACACCCTGCAATATCACTGGAGTTAGCCTTCTGCTAACTCGCTGCTAGGCCACAGACACAAATACAAACCGAATTGTGTGGCAACAACCTAAACAGTAGTAATGACTGTGTGAGCCCGAAGCTTTGATACGTGCTTCGAATCCTGGACTTACAACTCCGCTGAACCACTGCTTTGAAGCTTCAAGGCGAAAAAAAAAACAACCCATGTGACATATGACGCCCGAAGCAGCAAGTGCTTTATTCTATTTATTATACAGTACTTAATCCTCCCACCATGCGTTCCATCTGCAAGTACAAAAAAACATCCTACCGACGAGCTGAATTACATTTTAAACGAGTGTTCACGGTGAAAATTAGATTCCTACCTGTATGAAAAGCGCTCGTTTGTGGTTTCTTTCAATGAGGTCCGGTATTGAGGACGGTGTTACCATGGCCGCGGAGAGACGCCGCGTGAGGAATACAAACAGATCTTTGCCATGTTGCTTTCACGGGCTTGGTACAGGCTGATAAATATGACAACCCCGACGTCGCCAAAGAAAGCAGCTAGGTCGTTGAGCTGGGAACGCTGCTATTATATTAGCTTAATTAACACAGTGGAAATCTTGCTTAGTGTAGGGCTTAAATTATTAGCATGTTCTATGCATCACTACACAGTTAGCTACAACTGCAGGATTTGCTATTTTACGTGATTTCGCTAACGCATCAAAAGAGCCACGCACAACTGTGCCACTGGTCGTCGCTAATGCGGTATATACGACAAGGTAAAGGCTTTAGTTTCGCTACAATGCTCATAGATCTAATTTTGGAGCTTTATCAGCTGAATAAGTCAGACTACTTTTGTTTTGTTTTTTTGTTTGTTTGTTTTTTGCCTTAGCACAAATTATGGTGGCTCTAGAACTGCTGCAGTTCATAAATTAAAATGAAAAATGAATAGATGACAGCAGCTGTGCTCTGTACTTACTGCAGCAATAACCCTCAATGAGCAGTGTTGGCCCATCTTTTAGGCAGACCACAATAGCTTACCTGAGGTGTCAAAAAGTATAGCCACTGCTGACATTACACTTAGAGCGGCAAACCACACCATGAACATCAAGATAAAAACACAACACTGATGAAACCACCTTTATTGATTTGCATCTGTACAGTGTATCATTACTATCATACACATGCAACACATTAAACAGTCAGCTGTGGTGTTTTTCATCAGTTTCCAGATCCGCTGAGCTTCTTTTGGGCATGCTTTTCAAGTGAACTATGTGGCTCAGCTACATTTAGTCACTTGTGTTCTCGGGTTTTATCTGAGCTCTCTCCAAACAGCCATCTATGTACATGAGCTGACACAAATACATTCAATAACAGCACCAAATCTCACACTGCAGGTTTAAGAACTAAAATATCACTTCAGAACATTAGGCTTGCAGTGCTCGTCACAGTATCAGTGTATCTTATTGGTCCCTTTACTCACACAAAAATCTATTTTTCTCTTCATTAAGTTCTCTTAATTGCATTGAGTTCTGCAGATACGTTATAGTGCGGTAATGCTGCTGTACTGGCAATGGCTGCATATCATTCATGATCATTTATCTCCTACAGTGCACTCTGCAATGTTCTGTTTGCAGACTCTGTGATCTGAAGTGCAGTTTGTGCTACAAATATTCGGCATACCTCCATATGTGTTCATGCATTTTATTGAATTTTTAGTTTAATACTGTGGAAACCTTTACCTCTCATAACAAGCTTCTGTCATTTCTACCTAACTGACATGAGAGTGCTTTGTGAGTTTAGCCTCACTGTTGTTCAAAGCCGCTTTTCTCAGCACACTTAATATTGGGCTGTCGTGACCATATTATATAATCTGAGTGCATCCACATAGGATGTAGGTGACCTCAGCATTGACAAGTTGCTGCTTCCTTCTCTCTCTGGTTCCACATTTGCCTGAAATTGCTCTCACTGGGCTGCTTTAGTCTCAGGGGTTTGTGGCTCTTCAGCCTGTAAGCTAAAGTCAGGAAGATGGCATCAACATGTTCCTTTTCAGCCGGGTCCTTGGCTGAAGTCTCAAACAGCGGGAAGTTGTAGCTGTCAGCCAGACACTGCGCTGCCGATGTGGGAACCTCCCGGCGGTCCCTCAGGTCACACTTGTTTCCTACCATGATGCGGGGCACCAGGGGCCCCACGGAGTGCCGGCTGCACTCTTGAATCCACTCGGGGATGCTCTCGAAGGAAAGGAGGCTGGTCACGTCGTACACAAAGATGACAGCGTGGACGCTGCGGTAGTAGTGCTCCACCATGCTCTTCCTGAAACGCTCCTGACCTGCCGTGTCCCAAATCTGCAACTAGCACAGCAGAAACATATTGATGCCATAGAGTCCTATTTAAAGGATAAGGCTAGTGTTATTTTCTACATGTCTTTTTGACAACCAGTTCTATAGGAGGGAATATGAAAAAGCAGCAAAGCGTTATTCCACCTTCCCTATTCTGTTTGTGCTGCTCAGCTCCAACCTTCAGCCTTTGCTGCCACTAAAAAGGGTTTGTTTTAGAATGATGCATCTTAAATGTAATCAAAACAAAGTTTTAGCAGCTTTGGGGCAACAATGAAGGTATACTGCACAGTAAGATAAACCATATGTTATCAAACATAAAATCAATCCACTGTTGATGTTTTGCACTTGCAGAATTCTTTTTTTTTTTTTATAATGATAAGGTGTGACAGGGAGGTCGTTAAAAATGTCAGTGATGGGACATTTTCAAAGCAGACACTTTAACATGTTACAGAAAGAGAACCTGAGGCGTGAATTAATAATTCACAGCAGCGATGGCTGAATTCCATTTATCAGCATTCGGGTAATGCGCATGCTGGCTCACTGCCACACTGTCATGGTTTACTGAAATACTGGCAGACAGAGCTAATGTTAGTGTCATTATTATAGACTGCATGTTCCTACTATGATGAGTCAAAATGCCTGCTCTGGAGCCAGGCTGGCCAAAAATAGACCTTTTTGACAGCCAAAGAATTTGGATTTAAATTTGAGGAAAAATAATACCAAAAATTCACTTGGGTGACTTGGTATTGCTCACTGGGTCACCTGATCTCACAGAGGCATGGTTAACGGGATGAGTTTCACTTTGACTGGAATATCTCTAAGCCAATGAGGAATATAAGCAGGCATAAAATGAGAATAGTTGTGTGTGCAAGAACACAAATACCTATGAACTGGCTTCATTATTCCCTTTTTTGTGGGCAATAACAAAGACCCTGTAGCGGGGAAAGCTTTTCTTTTAGCCACCGGTCATTCCCCCTTCACATGCCTACAGGCTGAAAACAGACTTCAGGTCAGTCTCTGTGAGGTGACCTATAAACCGTAGCACAGACAAACAGCAGTGGAAATTCACAGGTAACCGCGCTGTGCGTTCCTTAAAATGTAGGACTTCTCACCTTGATCCTCTCTCCATCCAGCTCCAACGTCCTCTCTCTGAAATCGACCCCGATAGTTGCCTCTGGGTTTTTCAGGAAAGTGCCCCCGCAGAACCGGTAAGTCAAACACGTCTTCCCCACATTTGAGTCTCCTATTACTATTATCTTGAAAATCCGAGCGTGCGTAGTGTCATATTCGTGATGAGACGAGAGCTCCAGGGAGTCGTTTCGACTGAAAACTGTGTCAAATTCCTCCCCAGGTTTGTTTTCTATTGCCATTGCTCATCTTCTCGCGGTCTGGATGGTGGTACAGCAGTGAAATATCGCGAGATTTAAGAGAGGACCTTTTAATGCCACTAGAATACGTTGACTATATAAGTTATTGCTCAAATACGGTCTATTAAATTATCATTATTGTCATTTTTGTGTGTGTGTGTGATTAAACTGTTCACATCTATCCTGCAGAGGCTGCCCCAGTGTGAACTGGTCCTGAACGGACTCGCCTTTGCAAAAGAACAATAAATACATTTTTAAAAGATGTCACGCGTATTAAATAATTAAATTTCTAGAACATGGTCAGAAATTATTTTATGTCTTAGTTTATTTTATTTTAATTATTCATTTTCACTCATTTTTTCATTCGTGTTAATTTATCTTTTTTAAAAGTTTGCCATAATACACAGTACTGAGCAAAAGTCTTGAGCCACCCTTCATTTCTTTATATTTTGCTATATAAAATGAGAAATGGGTGCAGTGATTTATAGAAACATGTTGAATGAGATCCAGGCTCTGTGTTTTTCTATCCAGGTGTGCTTTTACTGCATTGGCAGTGTGTTTTGGATCACTGTCATGCTGAAAAATGAAGTTGTTGCCCATCAGGTGTTTTCCAGGTGGCATTTCATGGTGGATCATAATTCCATCAGTTTTGACAAGATCTCCAACACCACTGGCTGAAATGCAGCCCCAAACCATGACAGAGGATCCACCGTGTTTTACAGATGTCTGTAGAACTCATTGTTGTACCTCTCTCCTGACTTCCTTTGAATCCACCTTGGCCGGGGCCTCTGTGCGGAGTTTGCATGTTCTCCCCGTGTCTGTGTGGGTTTTCTCCAGCTTCCTCCCACAGTCCCACAGGGTGATTGTAATTTGCCCATAGGTGTGAATGGTTGTCTCTCTGTGTTAGCCCTGCGCCCTATCCAGGGTGCACCCTGTCTCTCACCCTGTGACAGCTGGGTTAGTCCTGGACAACTATTGCTCAAGTTCACCTTAAAAAAAAAAATTACCAGACGCCTGGCTCCCTTGACTCAAATATGAAGAAATGAGGGGTGGCTCGAGACTTTTGCACAGTACTCAATATTATTCTAATTCACAATATAAAATACAGTATATTTAAGAAAAGCTCTTTTAAATCATAAATTTTATTTTAAACTCATGTATGTTATTATATTTATCATTTACAGACAGACATATCACTCAGCTACAAAAACTTCAGTTGGTATGCTCCAACAGCACAATATATTAACCTCATACAAATTTGTACAACTTACAAAAAGAAACAAAGATAACATCAAATCATGGAAATCCAATAAACAGGGGCAGTCTCAACTAAATATGAACATAAAAAAAAAAAAAAAAAATCCCCAAACATTCAGCTTTTATGCACCAATTCATGTCAGTCAACACGTAATGAATGTCTCATAAAAGAAATTAATAACAGTCTTTAGGATGCTTTTATCAATGACACCGTACTCAATTAAAAGTCCATCCTCCTGAACTTTTGAACCTTTCTGAACACGTTTTTGCTTTGCACCATATTAAACTCACAACAGTCACAAGACCACTCGTCTTTATCCAAACCCTTCCGGTTTCGCCAAGCAGTGGCAATAAATACGACTTCTGTAGAAACCAACACTACACACAGTTGTAGCTCTGCAAAATACACAAATGTTTATTTGACACGTTTTCCAAAACAGCTTTATAACTCACAGCCAAGCACCCCTTCCATCTCACTTGTGCGCACCAACACATAAAACGTCATTATTCATCAGAGAGTCAGGACTACACTCTGGAGCAACCGGATGGAGGCATAAATACCGTCCCTGTTTCCATGTCTAGCTGGCCACACCTTCACTGCATGTCAGTACCCACACTTCCCCTCTCTCTCCTCCCAAAATTGCCTGATAAAAATCCCCCAACAAAGAGTCATTCATAAAGTTTATACTCTTCAGTGTTTTCAGAGGTATTGATTCAATGTTATGGTCTTTCTTTTTTTTTTTCCCCCACTGATCTATCAGTGAGTGCAAAAAAAATGTGTGAGCGCAGGGGTTGCTTGGTCAGGACGATGGCTTCTCAGCGGTCTACCGGCAGAAAAAATCGTCAGACCCAAACAATACTCAAAAAGCTGCTGCAACACACAAAATATAAAGTAGAGATAACATACACACACACACACACACGCTGCAATTTCAAACAAAATCATAAAATGCATCACCTGTCACCAGAACACCCTAAACGTACTACATCTAAAAAGAACCTCGGTCATGGCGAATAGGCGTTCGCTGAAGCCTAAACCTGAGAGTGCGTACAGTACATTGGCTCCTAGACTTGATGCAGCAGTTTTTACAGCACCGCCTGTCTGCGATGTCGCCGTGCGCATCAACAACATAAAAAGGACCATAAATTTTAAAGCCCAGTTCGTAACCAGTTATTTCAGAGTCATAAACAAGAGGCACTTGGGCTGCCTGACACCCCAAAACACCCGATTCGTGATTTCACACCGATCTTAAGCTGATGTGCTCATTTATTCAAGCTAAAGAGAATGGCTTGCTCAAAAACTCTCCATATAACACAAAGTTAAAGCATTAAAGTGGCCCTCTGGGTCATTTAACATATCAATTCAACACACGCAAGGAGTTCTAGTCAGCATGTTCACGCAGCTTTAGGTTCCTCTGCAGCTCTCTGGTGGAGCTGAGCGACATCACTCGAATATCTCGGCTCGGGTTTGGCGTGTACAAATCTCCGCTCTACGAGCTAGGAGAGAGAAAGTCCTCAGGAAGCATTTGATGAAAGCAGTATAGCGGTGGTCCCCAAACATTTTCTCGCCATGCAACCTTCAGGTGTGGCACGTGAAAGACACAAACCTCTACTGCTATTCCAGTAACATTAGGATAGGCTTCTTTCCTTTTCGGCCCCGTGAAACTTGTGTTAAGCTTGTGCGCTCGCTGCCACTTTGCTTCCAAATGGATCCCATTTCCATTCCCACCCACACTTTTGAACCAGTCGTCTGTCTTTGTCGTGACAGGAAAAGCACAGGTGGAAGTAACAGCATTAATGATGGCTCAGCTCCAGCAAATATTGCAAAGCAACGCAGCAATTATTCCTAATTAGCAACACCTGTATTTGTCAAGTTAAAAATGTCTCTGCGGTAAAGAGGTGCAGTAAACATTTTTCTCTGGTTTTATGCGCCCAATATTAAAATTACTGATCAGATCTATGAAGAGATAAAAAAAAAAAAAACCCTTGTGCTTCTCATGACTGTGTTAATACTGAATAAATACTTCAGACAAATCCACCCTGTAGAAACCCAACAATTTATGTAATAACACATTTTGACATAGTAACACATTTCACTACCAGTTCTCATCAGAGAAAGAGCTGGAGCTGCCAGAGTCAGAGTCTGCGTCCGTCAGCCCATCAAAATCCCAGTCTGCGCTGGAGCCGCTGTCATCGTCCTCCTCTGTCGAGAAGCTGTGGGCAGAGCTGAGGCACGCTGGGTAAACGCGCGTCGAAACACACACGGGTCCCAGGGTGGACACGTACACCGCCATGATGTTCTTCCATGAGTCCCTGGCTGGGTCGTACTCGTGGATGAGGACTCTGTTCTTGTTGTGCTGCAGTAAGGTCTGAGTGAGGAGGAGCAGCTTCCCGTTGTGCTGGATCACCTGGTAATTCAGAGCTCGGCTGTCGATGGGAATGTCCCCGAGCCTCTTCCACTCGCCCCTGGTGGGGCTGTAGGCTTTCACCACAGGAATGTCACACACGCAGACGATCTGATCCTGGAACACGCAGGCCTTGTGAAGCTTGTCTCTTCTCAGCGATCCACAGTGGCGCCAGCGGTTCCTCTTGGGATCATAGCAAAGCATTCGCCTTTTGTTCACCACATACAAATGGTCATGTAGTGCCACCACCTGCATTTTACCCAGAGAGTGAGGCAGAGGAGCCACAAACGTCCACTGGTTCCTCTGGACGCTGTAACACTCGACCTCTTTCAGTCTGGCATCCGTTACCGGATTTCTTCCTCCCAGAAGGTACACGTGCCCGTTGAGATAGCCCATTCCAGAGTGTATCCTCCCCAGTGGCCTCTCTGCCAGCTCCTGCCAGCTGTTGAGCACTGGGTTGTACAGCCAGAAGTGTTTAGAGAGGTGGGACGCCAAGTACAAGTTGTTTTCAGGTGTAGCACAGGCGATTAAGGACTCCATGGTGGAGCGTTTGTAATCCTGACTGCTCAGATCCTCTAAAGGAGGAGCCATGAAGTACAGGTCCTCTGAGTATGGGTCACAGCACATTATGTTGTCGTTGGGTAGGCCAAAGAAGAGAATCATCTCTTTTGCACTCACACCTATTCTGTGCTTTGGCACATCCAGAGCAGCAGACACGCCACAGCCGTCCTCCGCGGACTTGTTAAAAAATGATGCCAGGTATTTCTCAATGAAAGGCCTCACCATGAGGCTCTCCAGGTAACACTTGTCCTTCTCAGTGAACAAGTTCCAGCGCACACACTTCAGCGCTTGCAACGCATCCTCTTTTTTCTGTGCCGCGTTTGCCTCTATCCACTGTAGCGCAGCTGAGCACACCTTCTTCTCGCAGTCCACATCCAAAGTGTCCAGAGACAACAACTCCTTCAGCTGCTTCAGGTCCAGCTCGCACAGATCCCCTCCATTACACACCTGGCTGAAGTTCCTGGCTATGAAAGCTTGCGCATTCTCCTTCAGCTCTGGGTTGTCATAGGTGTCTGCAAATTTCAGTATCCCCACACAGTTAGACAGGTCCAGCCTCCTTGTCATGAAACTGGAGCAAGCTTTTCTGATGTACTCCAGCTGGAGCATGTTGGCCGCTGCGTACAGCCTCTGAACGTTGCTCTCTGTGATGGTCACCCTGCCTGTGTAGCAGTAATCTATGATGACCGACATAGACTCAGGGTCGACCCCGCGGATGACCACAGTTTCCTGCACGCTCTCGTTTAACCCGCCGGTGAACATGCTTTTGAAGTAGGGGCTGGCAGCGGCGAGGACGTTGCGGCTGCAGAAGAAAAGTTGGTCGATGCCACCTCTGGCTGGGTTGCCGCTGTGCTCCAAAGACTCCTCTTCGCATTCAACTCCAATAGTAACGTCCCCGAGCAGCCGGCAGTCGTACAGCAATTTTAACCCGTCCATCAAACCCCTAGCGTGATCGCCGTCCTCCAGCACCTCGGGACCACTGAAGCAACTCAGCGCCGAGGCCATTGTTGCAACTTCAGCGAGTAATTCGCTATTTAATGTCGGCGGATGTTGCAAATAGCACCGTGTCACGCGGTAAACATGCTCGGCAAAGCAAAAGGAGCTGAGCGCTGACAATGACACGTCCGTTTATGCATGAAAATAAAAATAAGCAGTGGATCGATGCAACAGCGACTTAGCAGCTGAGCGACAGCCTGGGTGTCTGAAATCCGGCAGCTGTCGGCCTGAGAATGACCATAATGTCACGCTTAAATTAGAAAAACACCCACACACCAGAGCCAGGGAGCTGCATTACCTATAATGTTCATTTTCACTGAATTTCTTCTCATTGCTCTTTTCTGTTTTGAGCGCCGATACAAGTGTCAATACAACCAGGATTTGAACTACATGTTCCGAGAAGAACTTTCACAATAAAATGCAGTTTCATGTTTAGGTGTCCCGCAACTATTTTAGTTTCACTTTTTAAGCAGTTATAAGCTCTGGATGGATTGTAATACCCTCTTTTGCCACAACTGCCATTTTTCAATATGCAAACTAGCATTTTAAATCCAAACTAAAAACAATGTATCTTAATTTGACAACTTGTTTGCTTAACTTCCTCACGGCCTCATTCCGTGCTCATACAACCTTGCTAAGAAGAAGTTGCCCTCTGATTGGTTTGTGCAACTGGGTCAAATGAATTTGATTGATTGGATTATTTAAATGGTTCCTCCCACTGCCTTTCCCTTTGCCAAACCTGATAATTATTGAAATTAAACATAGACCTCTATTTATGTAATTCTGTTATTCTATTGTATTGCATAATTTTTTATTTCTTTTAATAAATGCTATTTTATTGTAGTAATCTTATACTATTATTATTATTATTATTGGCCACCATAAAAAAAAAATTGTCCTAGGTACAATTTGTTACTTCCAGGCAGGCATACTGAAAGCGGCATCATCATCATCTGTGGTGTCATCCTCTCATCCAACTCTCATCGTGAAAGTCAGTAAATGTATTTTATGATGAGTCCCTGCTCTCAGTCAGATAGCAGTCTTGCACATATTGTCACTATAAAACCGCAATATTTCATTTTAATGTTTAATAACTCCCCAAACCCCTTTTATGATTAATATTCAAAGCTCATAGACTGGCACAGGCTATTTATTTAATTTGTCATAACACATTCCAGTTTCTTCCCTCTAGAATATGTGACAGCCAGGCATTATACATCAAATTAATGAAATACAAGGATAAATGCCATCATAAAACACACAAACAAACAGACAAAAGAAAAATTCCAAATTTCCCTTGTGCTACTGTTTAATGTATGCATCACTCAACCATATAGTATGTACATATTGCCCCTTTATTTCCAGATATTTGGTTAAAATGCAGTATACAGTACCAGTCAAAAGTTTGGACACACTCAGTGTTTCTAAACTTTTGACTGGTACTGTACATATCCATCAACAAATAATCATTATCTACAGTGCTGTGAAAAAGTATTTGTCCCCTTCCTGATGTCTTATTGCATATTTGTCACACTTAGATCATCAGACCGGTTTCAATATTAGGCAAAGATAACCCGAGTAAATACAAAAGGCAGTTTTTAAATGATGATTTCATTTATTAAATCACCATCAAGCTATCCAAGCCTACCTGGCCCTATGTGTAAAAGCAGCCCAATGAAAGACTCACTGCTAGTCATCACAAACACTTGATTGGCATTCTTGCTGCCAAGGGTGGCACAACCAATTAGGTTTAGGAGGCAATCACTTTTCACATTTGGGGTTTGGGTAGTTTTTTTCCTCTTAATAAATGAGATAATCATTTAAAAATTGCATTTTGTATTTACTCAGGTTATCTTTGTTTAATATGAAAATTAGTTTGATGATCTGAAACATGCAAGTGTGGCAAATGAAATCAGGAAGAGGGCAAATACTGGGTCACTGCACTTTATCTCTCCTTAAAATTACCCAGTCAGCCATACATTACTGCAGTCCTGGTACTGCCATTTATACATGTGCTATTTGTAACCAGCCATAACAACCTATAGACACCTATAGAATGAATTTTTTTTCAGATTTGAAGCATTGTTTTTAGGTGTATTAACGAAGGCTGAAAGTGTTAAGATGCAATAGAGATAATCGGAATCAGGAGTACTTCATATTCAGGCGTTCTGGGCTTTTTGAACCTATCAGAGCCAACAATACTGTTGACGTGGCGCTGAAGTTTAAATTAATATAATTTTACAAAAACCTCCCTAATGGTGCAAAAACTGCTCCTGTGAGAATTTCCCACCTTTCCCTTTTCCACGTCTCTTAGAATAGGTTATTGGATTTATACTGTAGCCGACCTCTGACATGTCATGTTAAAATATTATGGCAGAAAAAGGCCTTTTTAAATAAAAAGGAACTCTAAAGGTAGAATTCTATCTTTATTGCAAAGCTTTATTTTTTTTATGTGACAAAAAGCAGCAAATCCCTTGGTTTGCTTGTTCATTGACACTGAGTCCATTTGCTTCTCTGCTGCATCACATATACACATGTAAGACACAAACTGTGGACATAGTCGCAGCTATATGCGTTTTCACCCAGGTTTAAGTGAATCTGCGACCGAGGTCATTAATTTTACGTAGTGCATCTCGGTTGTCGATGGTCCTGTGGACTGTGATGAGGAAGGGGAAGGCAGAGGGAAGCTCCACCCTTTGACTAAGCTTCTGGTGGCCCCAGTGGAGGCAGCGCAGTCTCTCAGCCAGGTCCCGTCTCCCTGCTCGCTCCAGTCCGTCTTGCAGCAGCTTGGTCTTATTGGGCTTGTCCCATGACCTCTCGTACCTGTGAATAAAGAGGGACCTCTGAAAAGCATTTCAGGGAAAGAGGAGAAATTCAGTGATGCATAACAAGAAAAGGAGCTAGACCAAAGTGATGGAGTGTTTAGAAAGTCCATTAGACCGTGCTAAAACACAAAAAAGTTTGCTGAGCATCTATTTGAATATATAGATTATGTGTTAATGCCACATTTTCAAAAGTATACACACACACACTTTACCAGCTTTCCAACATGGCCTTGGCCTGGACACTCTTCTCTGTAGACCTGCTGTGGAACCGTCCTATGTCAGTTCTGTTGAAGCCAAGCTCATATGCCAAAGCTGTCCACTCAAAACCAAGCTGCCTGGAAATCTCCTGCAGCGTCTTCAGGTTGATTACAGCATCCTTTAATCGAAAGGAAAAAAAAAAGGAGATGTGCAAAATGATCTAATATTTCAGGATGCATGAAAGTGCAGATGAAAACAGATTAGACATACCTCTTGGGCTTTGTTAGGCATTATCAAAAACTCCAAAAGGTCAGCGCTGCAACCGAAGGATCTGTCTTCAGGTCTGGTTTAATGATTTTGTGGACAAGATAAAAGATAAGAGATTTTAGTCACCTACCTTGAGGTACAGTATGTCAAAGATGAGCGTGTTTGAGTGTTACTGGGGAGACGTAACATCAACAGACTCACTTGTTAAACATTAGTCACTTTGTGACCGCCTTGTGAAACTAACAGCTGCAGGTTGCACTAGTAGCCCCTAACTGTAATGTGGTAAAACTGAACTCTACATTTAGTTTTAGAGAAGTCAGTAGCGTCCACTCATTCTCACTCAACAGTGGTGCTGCTAGCGTTGAGGGGCTGGTGCAATGTGGATCGGGCTCTTGGGACAAGAAAAAAAAAATATATATAGTTATTTATTTAAAACCTTTGTCTACTTTTCGTCAAGACAAGCTAAGCTCAAGCCTTAAATGTTTTTAATGACGACTGGAAGAGCGCAAACATGTTTTGAAATGCTTTTATTCACATTAAAAAATTCACTTCTTCTTTAACTTCTTGCCATCCATTAAAAGCGTGAGGGCTCCTTGTGCAATATCAATGCAGCGGTTATGCTTGTCAAAGAACATTTCGTAACTGAATGTAAACATCAAATAAAAAGAAACCAGCCAAAAGATAAAGTGTGTACACTGGCATTAATGAATGTCATACTCAAAAAAAACAAACAAAAACAAAACAAAACAAGCAAACAAAGGAGGTCATTTATTTGAATGTGTTAATCATAATTCTGATCCAAAGTGCTGCAAGGTCCAGCCAGTACCTATAACTAACATAAATTACATTGCTTTATTTTTTTTTAATTATTTTTTACAGGCACGGGAACTAACAAAATTCCAACTTCAGGTTCAACTTCATATCCGACACCACAGTCTGAAAAAAATAGTACTTCCAAAACTAGTCATATGAAATCATTAAAAGCATGTACAAAAGCATGGAATATATTTTTCTGAGCTTTCCGTTGGAGAGAAATGTTTATTCTGCTGAATGAAGGATTTAACAACGACAAACCAAGAAACACACATCAGAGAGGATCCATTTCACATTTAACAGCTGATTATCAGAGTATTGCCTGGTTGCTTTATAGTGTATTGATCTGTCCAGCCTGCTGGACCTGTAGCTAATCGGTCTTTACTTTGTCCTTCAGCGAAGAGTAGTGCTTTTATTCACGTTAACAGTCACTCTCACGGGGTCACAGCCCGAGTCAAGGGACCTCCTGACAGAGACATTTTAAATCAGTTGGTTCCCATGCAGCGTTACCCTGTGCGCCTCTCAAATTTCAGCTTATTTGGGTTCAGTAGCAGCCATCTTTCCAGCTGCCGTCCCTCAGGGCACTCAGAGCAGCCAGGCTCTTTGGAGGAGTAAGCAAACTGCAGACAGATAAAAAAAACATGTTAGGTAAGCATATAAAATTAATAAAATGAGATGGCCTCCTCATCGGGTCTAAATTATAATGTATCGAGTGCTTACATGACATTTTTGCACATACTCATCAGTACGCATGTTGGTGAAATTCCCCTTTGAACCCAAGGAGTTAGTGTATGTGCCCTTACCTGCGTGTGGGTTGGGTGATTTTACTTGGGCGTGGAACTCCACTTGTTCCTATAAAGGAGGCTGGTCGAGGGAGGGAACTGCGTGGGGCAGCCAACTGGTTGGTGCTGGTGGGTTTTAGGGCCTGTGGCAGCAAGCTGCTGCTGCTGGGTTTGAGGGGCTGAGGCAGCGCAGCACTGCTGGAGATGGCGTTTAGACTGGTAGAGGTGGACAGAGAGGTGGAGGTGGGACCCTGCTGGACCGTGGGGCTAACGTAGGCCGTGGCTTTCAGAGGGTGTCGCGGCGCTGTAGGGAAATTCCCGACGCTCTGGACTCTCTGACTGAGCAGGCCTGGGGAAGGAACTGAAACATGGCAAGAAACCGGATGAATGTTATTAAGCCCCATCATCGTGCTGCAATCACTGCGTTTTAGATCGCCATCAGAAGGCGGAGCTATACATTCACCTGTGCAAAACAGTGATCTTTCCTTTTTGCTGATTATTTACAGACATAAAAGCAAGAATCTTACTGGAGGACTGGAGTCGTGCAAGCCCACTGGATGAGTCAAAGCTCTGGCTGCTCCGTAAGGAGGGCATCGTTGGCAAAGAGGAGGGGCCATGGGAGGGTGGGTTGACAGGGGAAGCCAGGCACGGAATACTGGGGACACTAGGCATGCTGGGAGCTCGGATCAGGTTGGGCATGCTTCTTCGCAGCTTGTCTATGCAACATTAACAAAGCTGATGAGGTACTGCAGGTGCAAAGATAGCTTTTTGAAATTTTAAGATTTTTTTTTTTTTTTTGACATTTTGGTGAATATGAACGCAAACGCTCTCGGAAAGATATAATCCAGAGCACGCTCTCCTTTTCTTTTTCTTTTTTTACAACTTGATGAATTTTGGAGTTGCTAGCAACAGAATATTTTCACGTGGTCCACCCAAAATGTTGCACTATTCTTTAAAGGACTTAACTAAAAATGCATAGCATGTTAAAGTCCTAAGACTTTAACATCGTGAGGAGCAAATCTTGGATTTTTCTGTCTTAAACTGAAATATCAGTCAAACAATAATCTCTAGAGACAGATATAAATATACATAATCTGTAGACAAGGAACACGATTTCTGGTTCTGGAATAGGCTTCTGTTCCTTCCTCTTTTAGTCTAATTACATCTGAGCAGGCTTTGGCTGCATGCAGGTAAACAGTCCGTGTGGAGAACAGAGAGTTTGCATTTGCTGGAATGCAATCTTGAAATACTTTAATTATTAGCGGATTAAATGTTATCAGCCTTTTAAATTTCATCAGCATTCGTAAATACTGAAATGCAGATAAAACAGGAAAGACAATCAGAAGCCCAAAGACAGTGACTGTTCTCTGGGTTGATAGTCGTCAGACTACCAGATCACATCAGATCACTCACCTGTGCTATTTGTGTATGCTGTGTGTGTCTCTGTGATCAGGCTGGAGGGTCCAGAGTACTGTGAGTGTCCACTGAGTGAAAACTGATGGGTGGTTGAGCTGCGTCTGCAGTCTCTGATACTGGAGAAGGTGTGAGAGTGGGGCAGGCTGCCCCGCTGCATAGACCCTGTGCGGAACAGTCGAGGCTGGGGAGGTGGGAGCTGGTCGTAACCCTCGTCCTCCTCGTCCTCCTCCTCAAGATCCATCTGACTGCGTCTGAGGGAGTGCAAGGAGAAGCTGGAGCTGCGACGGCTGGCTGTGGCTGAGGTAGAGGCGTAGTCTTGTCGGAGGCCTACGGAGGGACAAATCAATGCATTTGTCTAAGGAAAACATGAACCCTATGTGGTATATGATACATTTCCATCTGGAGGCGCCGCTCATCCATTATTCATTTACTGAATTGGCAGACCAGACTGATATAGGGAAGTTTATTCTGAAATGTCCTGCATAATTTATCAGCGCACCAGCGCATCAAGATATTGCTTCCTTTCAACTGCATAAAGGTCAAACATTTATGTTAGTTTCAGCCATTTATTGGCAATTTTTCTCCAGTCTCACCAGAAGGCTGTGCATACCTGCTTACAATCAGGATGGACGAACAAACACAAAAATGATAGCTTTTCATGAAGAGGCAACCGTGAAGTTAATAACCAGTTTGTAGATACATTTCTAATAAATATAAATTATAAACACTGTTATGAAGTTGGTTCTTATTAGGAACGACTGTTAACAGATGGTAGTATCTATAAATGGTCGTTCATATTTTACAATGTCAAACATGTAATACAGAAAAACACTATCTAGCTTGTGGGTGGCTGTAGTTAGGTGGAGAAAAACGTCATTACGATTTCCATAAGAGCACAGCTGGTGCCTGATTTATGACTTTCTCCCTCATTGTTCAGTGTGGAATCGAGAGCTGTGGATTAAAGCAGCCGACGCAAGAGTGATTTGCAGCTCCATGCCACAATTAACATATCGCTGCACCCACTTACATCCAATCAAAACAGAAAGATTTGATTAAGATGACTTCAATTACACTGACATATTCAGGGGAGACGCGCACTCCAACTGCCTTTTGACTCTGATGAAAGGACAGCATTAGCGCATTGAGTCGATTAATCAGTTTGCTATGAGCGGGGTTTCTGCATGTTTCCCTTTCAAAATGTCACACAGTCAATAATCCAGATTTCTCTGTCGATCATATCTGTCATCTAGGTACAAATAATTAGATCTTTAATGTGTAAACAAATGGTTTTAAAATCCAACATGTACTTTATATTTTATTTAAAGAGAGGGGGGGTTATAAGCTGTGGGGAGAAATAAAAGTTAATATGACGGCTCTCTTTTCTTTCACTTTTGTTTTGTTTTTTTCTTTAAATGTCATTAACATTTGTTACTTAAATGTTCAAAATAAAGATTTCACTCATTCATCCGATCACATATTCCGACTACGTACGTACGCGCTGTTAGCTCATACCAATTCAAGCTGAGCAGGAAAAAAGAGAAAATGAACCGATCAAAAAGAACGAATGGTTTACCTTCCTTTCTCCCATCACTGGGTAACTTAATATCTGGTTATTTGTGATGTGATTGTGTCACGGTTCGGTCACGGACCTTCCAGTTCCGCACAGCTTAAAGCACACGGGGCAGAGCTGTTTTCCAGTCTGTGATGCACAGGCGTGGAGGCAGCTCTGCGTAGGAGTGCGCTGTAAGTCGGGTGCCATACTTCTTGCCTCGCTTTTCTCCACATCAAGCTCACTGCGGCCCACGCTTTCTAACACATCGACAAACATTTTGGCTGCAACGGCTCCCTGCCATGAAAAACACTCAGCTTATATCAGTTTATTAGCAGAAATCCAGGATTTTAGATCTTAGAGAAAAAAAACAGGTACAGCAGTCATCATAAGTTTACTTTTGATGGACATTTTTTCATAATATACACTCATTCGAGAAGATTAATCCATAACGAAAATAATCATTCACTGTAACACCAATGTCCTTTGTGGAAGCCAGAAATCAAACCACCAGCTGCATGGTTACATCAGCAGAAAATAAAGCGGACAAAACCCCCAATCTCACAATACCGTCCCGACCGATTCCGACCTCAAATTTTTCCCACGCATTTTGTATCGAACATGTAAGTAGTCTACTCACTCTCCTCCTGAAGTCGTGCCATGACCTCCACATCTGTCATGTCCTGCAGTTTGTAGCTCATAGAGATCGCGTCATCTTCCAGTTCTGACACACCCGCCTCGCTGTCCAGGGAAGACTGAGGGGTAACTGCTGCATGCCGACGGCCCACGTCTGAAAACGCACGGGAGACGCGTTATTTATGACATTTGTGTATGTAACTGCTGAAGATGGACGGTGACTCACACCTGATGAAACTGCAGCAATTAATAACACAGGGGAGGAGACATGTTGTGGGTGATTTCTTACTGTGGAGAGCAGAGTTTGATAGGAAGGTGGGTGTTCTGTCACTGAGGCCGCAGCTGGTCCTGAGAGGGAGATTCGGCTGGAGATAGGACTGACCAGATGATGGCAATGGTGCTTCAAAGGAGAGAAAAAAAACAGCACACGAGAGAGAAAATGACACCACTGATGCCTAACCTAACCTGCTATTTGTGTTAATATAAAACATAGATGAAGGAGCTGAAGGAGCTGCCTTCTGGTGGAGTTCGAGATTGCTCGTCTCCATCTGTGTGAGGGTATGACCTTATAATCGCTTCCCAGCAGTTTGCTGTAATCTGATTGTAAACTCCAAGCAGCAGGTTGTTTAAGAATCTGGGTTATGTAGCGAGTTCCAAAAGTATTTTGGAAGCAACACATGCTTTTGGCTCTATGTTGTCATTACTTTGGATGCAACGTGAGGCGACAACTACGAGGTCAACGGGTTTTAATTTGGGCAACGAAGATTACCGTACCTAAGGGTTAAAAGGCTTTAAATGTTGTCAGTGCTAAAAATTGTGAACGTTTCTGTTATTTGCTTATTTGTCATGTTGTTAGAATTTGGAATGAGGGCAGCTGTTTTCTAAGGGTTAGAGAAGCAGGTTTGAGTTGCAATGGAAAAGTTGCCCTGCTCAGAGACAAACAACGTCACACATCAACGTCAAGGTGTCACCCTGCTGGTGTGTGGGTTGCAGTGGTACGAGATTTCAACAATAACAATAACTGTCTTTGAAAATATCACAGTTTCGATTAATTTATAAGCTACGGTGACTCTTTAAGGACTGAATACAGGGAAACATCAAAATAGGACGGCAACCTCATTGCACTGAATTTTTTTTTGCAGTCGATCAACTGGTCACTCAGAGGATGAGCGCGCAATACTCAGCCTCAGGGCAACCGGAGGAAAGGCGACATGCACGGGTCTGGTGGGACGCAACCTGTCTCCAAACAACCGTGGCCTGAGACTAACTGCAATCATGCTCATGCAGATTGCTAAAGGTTTGCAAATTGCCGCCTACTTTGCAATCAGTCTGAGTCAGTGTGCTTCGATGGGCACGACCTGCCTGCAATGTGTCTCTTTGCAGCAGGGGACTTGTTTCTGCCAGCTGCTTGCACTCTGGTTATATTACTAATAAGAGAAGGGTTGCCGCACGCTTCTATCCTTTTCTAGTTGCCGTCCTGCAGCAACTACACTGTTTGTGGAGGAATTTCAGTTTCAGATCGACGAGGTTCTGACTGAACTCTGAACGTAAACAGTTAATGTGAATTTCTGCTTAACGTCAATTTCTTTGTATGCAGACGGCAACAGATTTTCACCGATCTCCAGCCGCTGCTTTCCCTACTGTGACTGTAGCATTATGGGGTCATTTCCAGTGGAGTGGCTCAGACTGTGTGTGTGTGTGTGTGTGAATGTGGAGTCAAAACCATTAGGATTCATCCTGTTGGAGATTTGTCTGTTCAAGATCTTCAGTTTGAGATTTCCGTTTGGGCCAAAGCAGCAAACCAAGCAACAAACTTTGGTTTCCACCCACAGACCAACT
The DNA here is from genome assembly GCA_034780415.1 of Cichlasoma orientale. NCBI lineage: Eukaryota > Metazoa > Chordata > Actinopteri > Cichliformes > Cichlidae > Cichlasoma > Cichlasoma orientale. Next base: position 21,961 of record JAVDPK010029001.1, read on the forward strand.
CTGACAGTATGCTTACAAATAAGACGATAAGAAACTAAATAACCAATTAACCCCAAAGAAATGATGCCTTTAAATATCCAAACTCACCACTTAACAGATTAGTGTATTTAGTATTTTCAGTTTGTAGCCGCACACACACGCATACTAAGCTCACTAGACATAAGTGTGTCTGATTTGTGGTTATCAGGAGTTAAACATGTATTTGTGTTACCTGAGGACTCAGTTAGTGCAGCAGGTTTAGTGTAAGGCAGGATGGGGCAGCTGAGGGTGGAGAGCCCCTCTATGCAGCTGTACGGACGGATGGAGGACACTCCTCGCCACCGCTTCGCTAGAGACGGGATTGCAGGGAAGGACATGTTAGTCTGATTGCTTTAGCGTGTAGCACAAACATGCAGTACATTGGTTATGTATTTTAAGACACTCTGGCCAAATGTTAATCTGCTTCTAGCAGATCAGTACTGACCTTGCAAATGTCTGGGCTCGGACGGAAGAGGCTCATACAGTAAGACGAGGTTTAGCTTACGGCTGCGGCTTATTGGGCTAAACCGCAGATTTTTTTTTTTTTTTTTTTTTTGGACAGATCTCAGCATAAGCAGGGATTGTGCATGTAGGCTACAATCCATTCCCAAAATCAGAATTAGATTTACTATGAACTAGTTTTTTGGTCCGCAGGGTTCATTTATAGCCCTTAAATTATTCATTTTATGGTACAAAACATTAATGGTAACTAAGAGCTGTTGGGTTTGGGTTACCAAATCCGTAAATTGCTGGTAAATTAAAGCAATTAGATGCAATGTATAAACCCTTAACTTCAGGGTACGCTTTTAGAGGATGATACTATTATTTCTGGCTAATTCAAGCTGACTAGCAGTGATTAAAATTCAGCTTGTAATGTGCGTTCATTGTGTCTGATTGGTAGTCTCAGAGGCTCACACCTGACAAAGTGGAGCATTCGGGCACTCCTGACACAAATGGGCTCAAACTCTGCTGGATGAACTAGCATTCACAGCAAGTTGCACCAGCAACGGCTGCTGGCTCTTAAACACAAGGATGTATTCATGACCCCGAGGGGGAGAGCCAGCCTTCACTGAATACAGCTCTAAAGGAAGAAGAGGACCGTCAACTGCACAGACACACCAGTGAACATGAAAACAGACACTAACAAATGTGCATTATCAGGTGGACGGCGTGGACTACACACACACACACACCATTAATATGAAAATATCAAAGCACACACATGAACAGGATATAGAGAGGAAAGTATGAGCTTTCAAAGTACAAGAGTCTCCTGCGCAGGCTCTTGGTGCAGCGAGTGCCGAGCAAATTCGCCTCGAAAACCCATTTAATGTAAGCATGTTTCTATGGTAACCATATCCCCATGCATGAGAGCAGAAACTATAAAGCACCAGATCTGAAACTGGGTCCATCAGCAGATATATATTTGGTGGCACGCGAGTATACGGGTCATAATCATTTCGGATTTAGGTTAGTTCATACATATGTCATATTATCACTCCTGAAACCTCAATAAACCCCTCGTCCGGGTTAGTGGAAATATGCTTAGAAAAATGGATATTACAGCACGCAGAGACTTTGCATTGGTCTGCCATGAGTACAAGATGTGCAGCTGTTAGAAACTGTGTGGATAAATGACAGAGAATATGTTGAAATGAAAGTAAAATTCTGACAGCAGGAATGTGGTGGAGCAGGAGCACTGTTGGTAACTAAATCCTACAGCATAACAATATTCAGATTTTCACTACAAAAGAATTCATAAGAATAAATAACGTAACAAAAAAATCAACTGAAAACTCATCCATAACCTTTTTTACGTAACTTTATTAATTTTCCATTGTTCCTAACAAACCACTTTTCTCCCAGTTTGGGAGTCACTGCCCCGAGTGTTCCGATTACCACGGGGACCACTCCTTTCACATCCTTTCCAGCTCCTCTCTGAGCCCTTGGTATTTATTGAGCTTCACGGGTTCCTTCTTCCTGATGTTTCCATCACTTGGTATTGCGCCGTCTATCACTACGGCCTTCTTCCTGTTTGTCCACCACCACGATGTGTTAGCCATCACAAGATTCCCACAGGATCTTAGCTCGGTCATTCTCAACCTCCCATGGGGGCGTATCCCATTTTGACCTCGGGACTTCCAGGTCATACTCAGCACAGGTGTTCCCGTATACTATGCCAGCCACTTGGTTATGGTGTTCCATGCATTCCCTGCCTGCTGGCATCTTGCACCCTGCTGTAATGTGCTGCATTGCCTTAGGGGCATCTCTGCACAACCTGCACCTGGGGTCTTGTCTTGTGTGGTAGATCCCAGCCTCTATCAAGCTTGTGCTCAGAGCTTGTTCCTGTGTTGCCATGATTAGTGCCTCTGTGCTGTCTTTCAGTCCAGCTTTGTCCAGCCATTGGTAGGATTTTTCTATGTCAGCCACTTCTTCTATCTTCCGGTGGTACATGCCGTGCAGGGGCCTGTCCTTCCATGATGGTTCCTGTTCTTTCTCCTCTTCTTTCTCTGAGGTACTCACTAAGCACATGATCCTTTGTGGCCATCTTCCTGATGTATTCATGGATCTTTGTTGCTTCATCCAGGACAGTAGTTCTGACACTCACTAGTCCTCGACCTCATTCCTTCCGCTTAGCGTACAGTTTCAGGGTGCTGGATTTGGGGTGAAACCCTCCATGCCTAGTAAGGAGCTTTCTTGCCTTGATGTCAGCGGCTTCTATCTCCTCCTTTGGCCAGCTTATTATCCCAGCAGGGTATCTGCCCAGCGGCAGGGCGTAGGTGTTGATTGTCTCGTTCTTCCCATTCAGATGACTCCGCAGGACTTGCCTTACTCTCTGCAGGTACTTAACAGCTACAGCTTTCCTAGTGGCCTCGTCATGGGTCTGTGGGATTTCAAGGTACATATAGTTGTCCTCAGTGTCTACAATGTTGCCCTCTGGTAGTGCAATCCCCTCAGTTCTGACTTCCTTCCCTCTCTTGTTACCATCCGACTACACTTCTCCGTTCTGAATGACATTCCGATGTCATTGCTGTAGATCCGTGTGGCGTGGATCAGTGAATCGATGGATGGATGGATGGAAAATGATAACATGCAATACTCGGTGTCAGCATGAAACTGCAGTGACTCAATCAGGCCAGCAACAAACTGCAGACACACCTGTGAGTCGAGGTGCTGGGCAACGTGGAGCAGTAGGAGCAGATAGCAAATGGGTAATTAAACTAAGAATGAAGTCCTCAAAGCGACAACAGCTTTACTGCACCTATGTAAGTGACACATTTGTGTGTAACTGTTACTGTGCTCATGGTGGATATTTTTATTTAACATACATGCTTATAGATAAATATTCTGTTTTTTAATATCAAAAATACTCCTTCGGAAATCCATTAACATGGAGCTGATTATAGGTGGTGCAGCTAGTGGAATGATGTTAATTTAACCAAAGCTTTATAATCCTTTCTACATTATTTTGCAGTTAGTGCAGTATTTTGCCATTCAGCAACACACAATGAGCTCTTCCAGGATTTTTTTTATATATATATATATATATATATAAACAGATCTTTATTCCATCCAACTCTGCTACCCCAGAAATATCCACTCTCTGGGAACACAGGGTGAAGTAAAACTCGCAGCTTTAAAGAGAGAGAGTTAAATGTTGGAGCCGTTGAGCTTTGTGCAGTGAAAGCCTCCCACGGTTCACACGCTGCAGCAGAAATTCTGTTGCACATGGAAACATTTTGTGTGAAGTATTTTTCAGCTTATGATCCCATGTCAGCTGCCAGAGAGACAGATGTGGCTACAGATGAAGGCTGTTAATCTGGGAGGAAAGTACACTGTACCTTGATCCAGTCTGTGACAGAGGGTCATCTTAGCGAGCTCCACCTCAGGCCCCGGGTGGTCCAGTACCTGCCTGCACCACTGGAGAGGGCTGAGGGCGCTCTCACCCTGCAGCTTAGCTTTGGGACTCACGTACAGCCTGGAACACGCAGCACAATAAACAGTTAGGTCTGCTCACTTTTATAGGCAACCCATGGTGTTTCTTTACACAGATAAATTAGTGCATTTGCAGAACAATAAAAAAAATAGTAGCTAGAAATCGAAGAAAAAAAAAAAAGGCAGCTCAAGATCTTAAAGAGCTTCGTTTCCAGCCACAATATGCCTCAGCTACTATTACCCTGTGAAGCTGTGTGATTTTAATGAAATCCAAATGCCAACCCACATACCCTAAAAGTTTCTACAAAATTTCAAGAACGTCTGCAACCTGGATCCGGATAAGCGGTAGAAAATGGACGGCAACAATACAAGTCACAAAACTAGAAGTGTAAAATAAAAATAAAATCGCTGACAGCTTTATCCACTCTGCTGATGTGCCGGGTGTGCATGACGCCATCTTTTCTTACTGAAGGTGCTGCAGAATTTAGTTAATTATCAATTAGATACAAATTATTTTCCCATTTTACACTAAATTATCAAGTTATTTATCAAGACATAAACAAACCTCTTCTTTCTTTACAGGTGGCCACAGCAGATCATCTGCCTCCATCTCACCCTATCCCTATCACTACCATGACTGAAAATAATTTGATGCTTCCCTATCCACCTCAGCCAGAATAAAAAATACCCATAAATTCCACTTTTTGTCTGTGTATGTGTGTGTGTCTGTAAATACTAGAATACTAGGCTCCTAGATTGTAACTAAATGATGTCACGTGAAAATCCAAGCAGAAGAAAACTTACCAGACACAGCTGACCCTTTTTTTTTGGCAACTAGGCCATAGTGTTACACTGACTTGAGGGGTGG
>JAVDPK010029074.1:0-24279 GCA_034780415.1 Cichlasoma orientale
CTATCTATCTATCTATCTATCTATCTATCTATCTATCTATCTATCTATCTATCTATCTATCTATCTATCTATGTTAGACACATGCACAGATCAAGCATAACATTATGACCATGATTGGTGAAGTGAAACACTGATCATCTCTTCATCATCAAAAGTTAATGTTACCAGAATACAAAGTGCATTACAGTTTTCTGCGTATGGGGTTGCATAGCTGCAAACCAGTGAGGGCGCCCACCCACTGAAAGTGCCAACAATGCTACATAAGCATCATAACAGGACCACAGAGTAATGAAAGAAGGTGGCCTGGTCTGATGAATCACATTTTCTTTTACATTGTGTGGATATCTAGTTTTTATTGATATTTGGAAATGCTGTGCCCAATAACCTGCTTTAAATGCCAAATGCTTTAAATCTCAATCAATAAGTTGTACATATATTTTTCAGCATCCTGTATATGAACATCCAGCCTTAAAAAAAAAAAAAAATCGGATTTTTCTGAAACTATATCATCATCAACAAAATCAGCAAAACTGCTTCTGTCCAAAGAATGTCTTTCACTGATATGTTTTCTGGCCAGGACTTTACCCTACATGACACTGACCAGAGCAGCACAGACAAGGGAGGGACATTTCCCCTGTGTGTGTTCATACGTGTCCTGCCTGTCAACGGGAGAACCACTCCCAATGATGTCCACAGTATCAGTCCATGTTGACTGATCTTTGATCCTCTGTCTTGGCCCTGAGTGTCAGGGATATAGACAGTGACCGAACCAACCAAACTTTGCCAGGATCCTACAGAACTACACCCTAAAACCACACAATCACGAGTGGGTCTCGCTCTCACTTTCACTCTATATGTTTGTACCACTCAAGGTGAACCCGCTGACATTTTACAACAACTGGGAAAGCCTACTTAACCACAGCAATCTGGAAGTGCATCTCAACTTATGATAACATTTCCTACTTCCCAATTAGTCTTGGGCCAGTATCCTTGTATAATCTTGTGGGAAAAATATGCTCTGATCAGCAGAGTTTGGAAGTGGACCAACATGTCCCACCAAATAAACTGGCAGTGCATTTTGCATACATGTATACTGGACATCTAAAAGAAAAAAAAGTTCTAGGTGGATCCTGATATGGCCAAAGAGCTGATGTTTTGTTATGAGCTTGGGTCCCAAAGTGATAATCCATGTGAGTGGGTTTACAAGTCCTTGGCCTGCTGCATTAAACAAACATGGAAGCTAACCATTCTTGACAGTTGGTGAGGTTTTCATGCTGAACTGGATAAAGACACGAGCAGAATGTCCAGTGGAACTTCCCTTTCTTCCCTGTGTCTCACACGCATGTTCTGGCCAAAATGTAAGCTATTTTTCATTTCAAGTGAGGAGAACGTCATCATCACAAAACAGGTGCTTTAATGGGCTGGAAAAGGATGAAGAATGTAGTCAGTCCTGCCTGACACCCTTCATTGGCTTTATTATGAGGAGATAGCGTGGGAACTTTGGAAGAATTGACTCAACTAATAAACGACTCTTTTGACAGAAATTACAGAACAGATGTGTAGGTGTTGCAGACCAGGAACACGTGGCAGTGAGAAGGAGTGAAGGAGAACAAAGGTGAAAAGGAGAGAAGCTAGGAACATGGCAGGATGGGAGACAGAAAGAACAAAGGCAAAGAGAAGGAATATCAGAACTAGATGGAGAGAATACAAAAATACTGTTTCTTCACTACCATGTTTAGCTTAAATATCTAGATACCAGTGTATTTGGCTGATGGACCTAAAGCTGATCTTCTGGCTACCCAAGGTGCAAACATGAATTGGAAGCATGTAGAAAATGTTCAGCATTTACAGCTGAACACATTTTGGCTGTCACATAGCCAGAAGTACGCTACAGCGCTTCCAGAATATGTCAGCTGAACAATTGAATAATCGACAAAGCCTGAAGTCCTGAAGGGCCAAAGATTGTGCCGTTTTCCATCCAAAATATGTATCTGGAAAATATGATGATACGTCTGCACAGTTCAAATACCATTTTTAATAATGTCCAGACTGAGAACCATCTAAAACCAGAGCAGAGCCTTTTATGATGTCATTCACAATTTTTTAAAGCCACAAATTATCATTGACTTTACTGACATTTGAGTTCGAATAAGTTGTGATATTTTAACAACATAAAGTCATCTCAACAGCCATGCTACCAGGCCTGTGAGGCTGCACAGTGGTCCCTTGAGCTAAATGGTTATGTCAGCATGTTACCCAGCTAATCGTAAAAACGCTAACAAGCTGCTGCTTAGCAAGTATAATATTTAGCATATTAACAAGCAAAATCTTATCTTGTTCATTTGTTCTATATGCAAAGCATTGCTGAGGCTGAGGATGTGAACTGCTTTGCAGGTATTTAGTTACAAACCAAACTGTGAAAATTCACCTATTGTTTTGTTTCAATCTAATGGTGGTGCCAGGTGTAAAGTTAGGAAATCACCAAAGTGATTGAATTCATGTGGAGTTGAACATGAATGTCCATACCACATTTAATGCGAATCACAAGTCACTGGGATTTATTCTCCGGATGCAATGGCTGTCTGTACAGAGTTTCATGGCTATCCATGATATATGGGTGGTCATGAAATCTGGCATTTATAGTCTATGCATTCATCCATTTTCATCCCCTTATCCACTAGGGTCAACTAGAAGCCGATCCCAGCTCAGATCTGCGAGATATGGGGTACACTCTGGAAAGGGCATTGTCTGTCACAGGGCTAATACAGAAAGAAAAACAATCATTCATACTCACACCTAGACTTATGTTCAATTTAGAATTGCCAATTAACCTAACATTCATGTCCCAATCACACCAGTACAACCAGATCATTATTGCTGTCAGCTGACAGTGATAACAAATGCACCACTTTACCACCCCATCCAGTGGTAACACAGATCTTTCAATTTAGTCCAAAGCGTTGGACCAGTTGACCAACAGATATGCCACTAGCCCAGCTAAAAAACAAAACAAAAAAAAACTATACACGATAGATAACCCAGTTAAATTAATTAATACAGTTTACATTACATGATGACTAGTCTGGCTGATCAACAAACATATCAAAGTCATATGAAAATGCAGAGGCTCTGACCTGGGAGGACATGGTTGGGTGTTGCAGGCCATCAGTCCAGTAGCTGGTTTTGATCTGGGATTGCAGTACGACATGTTCACCTGCACTTTCAAGTCTTTGTAGCAGGCTGACTTGGTGTTCATTTGGCCTGTATGGGTTATAGATCAGGAAACTTAGGAACAATATCTTTAAAGAATACAGTTTTCATTGTGAGGCTATTTAACTACCATAAAATAAACAAAACTGCATGATGGAAGATGGACCCACACCTGCTTCTACACTGAAATCCAAATAAATGATTTTGTCTCTCTAATAAATGTGCAAAACGCTTATTTCAGTTCACCTTACTAGTTTGTCATTTTTTTAAACTGTCTTTATTAAAGTTAATAATTATATATAAATGAGGCGACTTCAGCATTATTGTGTTGTTTAATTTAACAGTTAACAGATCCCTTTGTTTATTATCTTAACTTAGACAAACTTGGTCTGCACATCTGCACACTTATTCAGTCACACTTTTTAATAAAGCAAAAGACTCTCAACTCATCACAACCTGCAATCAGATGTGGAAGTGGCTAGGGGGTTGTGCAACAGACCAGGGTGGACAACTTTAACCTCCAGGGTCAATCAATAGGAATTCTACACTAAGAGCTTTGTTCACAGTGATGATGCTGAGCAAGTGCACATGCACAAATACACCCATGCCTACACAATGCACCCTTGTTCCTCAACCTCTGGCCACAAATTACCTGCCTAGGGGACAAAGGCCACTGGTCGCTGGCATGCATGTGTGTGCTTGCTTGAGTGTGTGTATGTGTGTTTGTAATAGCAGGTCTCCAGCTGAATAAGAAGAGGTCCCACTAGTTTGAACCAAGAGCCTCTAATGTCCCCTCAGTAATGACGGGGACACTCTGGTCTCCATTTAACCTGGAGCTAAAAGCCTGATTATAGGTCAGAGAGGCCAGAGCTGAGCTTTAGGCGTAGTCTACTGATCTACAAATTGCCCTCTTCATCTATGGTTTTGCCAAGATCAAGATTAGAGGCGATGCGTCCTTTCTCATCAGTGCAACAGATTCTGAATTGTTTTTTAAAAGGTTAAATCTATGAAAAAACAAACAAACTCAAAGTTTTCCTTAATCTAAAGAAAAAGAAAAAATGTTGCTCATACCTCCAGCACAAGTGGCTGAGCACTGGGAGCGTATGATAGCCCATGTATAATTGTGCTTGATGCGATTCTTCATCAGCTTCTCATCAGATTTCTTTAGAGTATATTCCCAATGCACACCTGGATTCCAGCCCTGCAACAATACCTGAAGAAAAAATGAGAAGTTAGCAAGTGAGTCATAAAGGAAAAATGCATGCTACAGAGAAGTGACCTCTTACAGTACCTCTATGACTAGAGTCTCATTGGTGGGACCGGCTGCTATGAGACTCTCTGGTCTGTTATATGGTCTTTTGTACTCAAAAATTGCTCCAGCAATGGGGTGTCGGCCTGGCCAGTCCACTGTCCAGTGGCCATTAAGGTAATAGTGTCTCTGTGTGTCCCTCACGGCCAGGTAGGAACTGGATGCATTCAGTTCAATCACACGGATACTCCGAGCTCCGGCTGGGATGGTTACCACCGCGTAGTACTCTGAGAAATATTACAAGACGTTCATCACTAAAAGTGGCAGAAAACTACAGTAAACAAAGCAAAAATGTTAATAATATGATAACAAGTTACACAGATTTTATGGTGGTGAATATATTGTAATTATGGAGGACAGGAAAGCGCAGTTTTTGCGGGACATAAAAACAAATTCATAGCTTTTAAAATACTTTTAAATAAAACCACAAAAACCAGTGAAGTGAATAATTTATTTATGTGACCTACGGTTAGTAAAATGCTGCTTTGTGTACTGTCCTTTGTAAATCTTGCACGTGGAGTTGTCTCCTTTGCACATGCCACAAGCATCGGGCACAGCTGTGGAGCCTAAAACCCGGTCACAGCCAACTTTCTGTGGAAGAAAAACATCAGCGCTTTTGATGACAGTGCAGGTCATACACATAAAAACATAACACTGCATCATACTGCGTATTTGATTACAACTTTTGAAAACTACCAACATTTATTATGTGTGTGGTGACAGGCCAATATTTTCTTATTCATTATATCTAAAGTAGCAGACAGCAAAGACCTCACACACAATGTACATAAGTGTGGCATTTTGACATCAATGTTTAGTCATATCATGTTACTTTCTGACATTACCTCACACAGCCCATCAATGCAGACATTATAACTGTCCGGTGAGCAAAGTGTCCCATCCCTAACTTTGCTGGCCAAGGCAAAAAAGAAGTCGTAACCTTCAGCAAAGCAGTAAAGCTTACATAGATCTTGATCTGGAAGAAAAGTAAATAACCGCAAATAATCTTTTGCCATGAATATTTTTTAGAAATTTAAGGGGAAAACTGTCTCACCATCCACTCTGGTGTATGGTCTCCAAGTGTAGTACCACCCTCTGAACTGTTTGCCGTTGAATTCAGCACACTGTTGCGCTCTATAGTCAATGGTATTCCGGGGACAGTCCTCGTTATTGCAAAGTTTGTAAGACCTGGAGGAACCTTCACAGAACTTCCCTCCATATGCCGGTCTGAAGAGATGGATGTAAACATGCAGCGTTCAAGCATTTCCTGCATAAAACTCATAATAATGTGCTTAACATTCAGTATTTTATGGATTTTCTTTGTGATGCACCAACTTCTTCTTCTGTGTGCTTGCATGTGTGGGTTGGCACCCAAAAACATTGGTAAGAGTAGACGGCAAAGTATTGAAATAATTTGATTCACTCGGGAAATAAAACACTTAAGATTTTTTTTTATCAGTAGAGTTAGTAAATTTCAAACTGTGCTTTATTACAATAACATTGAATGCTATATGTGAATGTATATCAATGTGCCTTTGTGAAGGCTTCTCCAATCACAGGTGTATATCCTCAGGTTATGTTCCTAAAAATCCCTTCCATGGGACAAGAACACCTACAAGCCCTCCAAACACTTCTCTCTCTCTTGTGTCGTTCTTTTCATATCTCTGCATTTCATCTTTCACTTTTTTAATCCCTTTTCTGTCATCTCCCCCCCCCCCTTTCCCGCTTCATTCCACTTGCCTGTTTTTGCCCTTCTAACACTTCACCACCATCTTTCTTTGCCTTCTCTTTCTTTCTCCTCATCACGCGCTGTCTAATTTAGCCCACTGCTTGTCAAGATCTTAGCATGACATGATAAAAAGGAGGTCCCGGCATTTGGAATAGGGGCCCCTTACTGACTGACAGTGCAAATAATCATGAGTGACTGATGAGTCGGGGGCTAAGTGAGCAGATAAGTGACAGACCCGTGTGAGTAATCTTCACTATTTTAATCACATTTCTTAATATAATCTTGGCCCTCAGTCAAACAATAAGAGGCACAGCGGGCCATCCCTGTACCAAGTCTTCTGCAATATTATAGCAATAAATTATAAAACTGGAAAATTATACTGTGCCAGATGCTTTCAATAGATTTGCTCGGGTAGCAAAAATGAACCAAGTAGTAGTAGTAGTAGTAGAACTTTTACTATTATTTTGAGTAGTATCTCTAAGAAAACTATGTGCTGCTTTCAGTTTTTGTGCTAACTGCCTCTCGGCAACACAGACATAAGAGATTTGGGTAAATCCTCACTTGGAGACGTTTACATTTTTTGTAATGCTTGTTTGTTAGAGGCCATTGCTGTGTCTTTCCCTACCTTGGGTTGTTGCAGTGTCTCTCTCGATAGGTAACGCCACTTTCACAGCTTCTAGAGCATGCAGACCAGGAGGACCACTCTGACCAGTGGCCATGCTGAGGCCTTGGACCCTCATCACCCTGTTTCACACACTGGCCCCTACGACACCACTGAAAGGAATAAGAGAGGATCAATGTATGGGAGACAGAAGGATGCAGTAGAACGGCGGCCCAAACAAATACAAAGTGTCAAAACTGGACCCTTTTATATCCATCGTGAGTGATCATTCTCACACATGAACTCACGTAGAATCCAAATGCAGCCTTGTCCAACTTTGCCCTTTCTCATATGTAACACCGAACAGGAGACAGTCCACATCACATGCATTCTCACTACGTGCAATACTCTGTTTGGGTTCAGTGAGGGTGCTCTCAAGGTAGAGTGCACTGGAATCATTAGCAGGATCACAACTTGCTGACTGCAAATTCTCTGGACCAGTGCTATTCTAGCATCCGTGCAAATCGGTGCATCTGAACATCACGCAGATTTTGCGCAGAAGAGCTGCAAATTTAAAATTTGTTTAATGCTCGATTTGATTGCACTGGAATTTTGCCTTCTTACGTGCACATCTGTCACTTACTTACTTTCAGGTTTAACTGTAGTCTACCAGTGAAACCTAAATCCGTGACATTTTCAAGGTCAGCTCACATTTCCCTTTAACACCGAGTGTATCATATTTGTTACATTAGTTTTTGTGAGTTTTTGAGACTTCTACATCATCAGTTACATTTTTTCCCAGAAAAACCTAAATAAGTTGAACAATACATTTTTAAACAATGAAATGCAAAAAAAGTGAGATGTGGCAAATATGATACAATTAAAACTCATTTGTGCACAATAATATTTCATTTCCTTTTTCTATTTATCCAAAGATTCAATAAACACTCCATTTAAAAAAAATAGAAGACCAATTTCTCTTTGTCTGATCTTTGGTGGACTAAAGATTGTGTACAGAAATGTGCATAGAGTATTACCAGTTAGTTCTGACCAAGCAGCTTTCCAGCAGTGAACACTGCCAAATGTGTCCCCTAAGACAGCCGGCTAGACAGAAGATTATACGATTTTACATATTAAAAGAAAATCTGTAAATATGTTTCTGAACTTCTTCAGACTGGATGAGATGATTGTGATTGTACAGGGAAAACTCACACGCCACTATCAAGTATTACACACTGTACTTGCAATACAGATCAAAGACAATAACCAGTCCCATGTTCCCAGAACTCCACACACACAGAGCACATATGCAGTACTACATGAGTTGTGATACGTCCAGCATACATTGAACATATGCAGCTGTTCTTGTTCTCACTATGTGAATAAGAACTGCACTTAGAGGCCACAGACCCACACGCCAGCATATGCAGACTCATGCACACCTCTCCAACTAATCTCATGGTCCTTGACTAAGAACTAGAACAGCTGATTTCCCCTCAGTTTTCCCCCTGCAGCTGAGTGCCACAGATTCCTATGTGAGGCTGTCAGTGTTTGTGCTCGGTTAATTTTCCCGTGGAGGGAGAGCCAATGATTAAACCATCAACTTTAATATATGGAGAAGCAAATGTTGATGAGAGACTGTCAGGGGAGTGAGGGCAAGAGAAAGATCAAGCCTTGGGGGAGAATCATCTTGAAAGGAAGAAAGAAAAGAAACAAAGAATAAATAAAGAACACAGATTGCTTTTTGGATCCAGGCCAATTGCAGATTTCTGCCACATCAGCAACAAACGAATTGCAGCTGCTCCCTGAGGTAAAAGAAGGAAGGACAGAGTGGTACCTAGAGCACAACAATAGTGGTCATTTACACTGCCCTCAAATGTACTAAATCAGAGTAAAGTTGCTGATTCGCCTTGCAAATAAATTCAATAGTCCATGCTGGGACACAAGGACATTGCATTGTAAAAAGAAGTTGTTAAAAGAAGTGCAGTATCACTCAGTTCAAGCTATTTGTTTTCAAATGGCTGGACTTGGTTGAAGTATTAGGACTACTTAGCACTAAAAGACTCAATAAATTTTATAAGGCTATCTACATCATTGTTGCCTTTTCAATGTATAAATTACTATGTCTCTTTGCCCTTTGCAGTTTACTAACTAAGGTCTCCAGGTACCGTGCTCCTCAGAAGAGGAATGTGTTTCCCTTTTTACAATCTTGGCCCCTCTTATATATACACTACTCAAAAAAATATTAAAGGAACACTTTTTAATCAGAGTATGGCATCAAGTTAATTAAACTTCTAGCAACGTACCAGTGTACTGTGTCTCCCAGCACAGTCTCAAGAGCATGGATGAGATTCCATGCAGTTACTCTAGGAGAGCTGGACAGGGCCTTAGAAGGTCCTTAACCCATCAGTGGCAACGGTATCTGCTCCTTTTTGCAAGGATGAGCAATGCCAGAGCTACAAAATGACTTCCAGGAGGACAATGGTGTGAATGTCTCTGACCAAACAATCATAAACAGACTTCATGAGGGTGGTGTGAGGACCCGGCATCCTCTAGTGGGCCCTGTGCTCACTGCCTGGCACTGTGGAGCCCAATTGGTGCAGTGGGTCCTGGGTTCCTCCTGGTGCACGACAATGCTCGACCTCGGTCCATCCAATGATGCCAGGTTACACCTCAGACTGTCCAGGAGCTCAGTGATGCCCTGGTCTACATCTGGGAGGAGATCCCCCAAGACACCTCCGTCGCCTCATTAGGAGCATGCCCCAACATTGACAGGCATGCATACAAGCATGTGGGGACCATACAAACTACTGAATACCATTTTGAGTTGCTGCAATGAAATTTTGGCAAAATGGACTAGCCTGCTGCATCATAATTTCACTTTGATTTCTGGGGTGTCTTTGAATTCAGCCCTCTTTAAGTTCATAATTTTAATTTCCATCAAACAATGTGGCATCCATTCATTCCTAACACATTAAACAGTCCATATCAGTATAGATATCCAGCATGATCTTTTTCCCCATTGACATTTGATGTTTTTAAAAAGGTTCCTTTAATTTTTTTCGAGCAGTGTACTATATACTTTCACATGCTTTGTAATGTAAAGAAGAACACCGCCCAAAAACAAGGAGGAAATTTTGTCCTGAGAGTCAATCCACTTATTTTCTCTAGTTTGTGCAGATATCAGTCTATAAATACTGAATGAAATGCTCTTATTGAGCTGTGTTATCAAAAGTGAAAAGAAATTTTGTTTAGGGCATCTTTGTGGATTAATTTGGCAAGATGCTGCTATGGAGCAGTGTGCTGACATCACTCAAGTGAAGAAAAAAAACAAAAAAGACAAAGTTTGCTAAAAGGCATTTCATTTGCAGGAACATTTTGGCTCCTTTGGCTAACAAGGAACAAAGGTTATCTTAGTGGTGATGTGACTAAAGGATAACTCTCTGCCCTGAATAGATGGCACATTATTTTCCAGTTCACACATGACATTTTGAAGAAGGTATCTTCATGTTCCTGCTAGCTGCTGGAACTTTCTTTGGTAAGACCGCTTGAATTGCCTCGAAGGAGATGAATAAAAGAATCCAATAGAAGTCAGTGGCTCCCATGCCATTCATGTGATGCCATTCTTGAGGTAAAAAGGCCTGTGAGTATCAACTCCTTTAACACACACACATCGACATACACGCGCACACGCACTAAATCATGTGTTAAGTCACCATATCAGGGCCGCAAGCAGAACCTTCAGCAGCTGGCATGAATTTGGTCTCACACTTCCTCCCAACACGGTGGCACCACAGAGCCTTGCAGATATCCTGGAACAACATAAGAGAGAGAGGCAAAGTGTAACTTACATGGAAACCTCTAGCACCAGATTTCAGAAACTGGATCATCGTGATGCTCCTCACAACAGCAGTAAACAAAGCTAACAGTGGGAAAAATGATAACTTGTAATAATATTTCTATTTTGCCTCTTGGGAGCTAATAGAACATGTCAGTGGAAATTTGCTGAATCATTGACTGTCTAAATAACGATCTTCTGGAAAGCTTCCCGTGTGCAGCAAATGTGGATCTCCAAACAGTTTATGCGTCAGCAGCTAGGATAAAGACATCAAGATCAACACATGAAATCTGGTCCAACATCATCTGTGTTGCTCGGTGACATAGAAATCTTCCGCACTGAAGAAGTGAAACAGAACATGAAGATTAGGACAAAGTATTAATGCGGAACAACTGCCTTACCAAACTTACATGATGTAATGGCTGCGTTTCTCAGCCATGAGAGATTCAGATGGGAGCACCGGCCTGTTTCCCTGCTCTCATTGCCTGAGAAACGCGGCCTGCTACTTTTTAACATGTCTACTCTGCTGCTATTTGAATGACTATATCAGATTTTGACAGCTCAGTGCAGATGCTGACAGGCACCTCAGCCTCAGTTTGCTGCTGCCAAGAGCCACCATGGAATTCATCCCGAGGACTGTTTGTCCATCTGTTTTGCTTGCTCAGGCCTTTTGTAGCGGTAAAAATGGAAGAGAGGGATTAGCGATGGGAGGAGAGAAAAATGATGGACAGTGTGTCAGAGGCTGAGAACGAAAGAAAAACACCCATAAACATTATTCGTTTTTTTCCTATAGAATAACCTATCCCTATCTAACCACGCACACCACGGAGAGTATCATTTGTTCCCTCCAGCGGTACCTTATCTTGACAACAGCTGCCAAAAAGTTTCAAGAAAAATGAATTCATTACACAATGAACTACACCACTGAGGTGGATTCTTGAGTTTTTTTTATGAGTAACAAGTGCCTGGAAAGACAGAAAGGATAATGACTGCTTGGAGATTTCTCATTCCTGTGCACCTTGCTGCTACCAGGTGCACAAGCATATGTTATAAATGTAATAATCCATGGATGCTCAGACATTTCGATAAGCAGGCAAAGGAGGACTTTGGGAGCTTAGGTTCAAAGCCAGCCACTCCTGGTATTGGCATTTTTTAACTAGAGCATGAATAAGAAAGACATCTGCTTAAAGTCCCATACTCAGAGGCAGATATATTCACCCAGATGAAGACACTTTACTGCATAAAAAGAACAAGACAGGTTTAAGCATTGTTCACCAGTATATTTGATAAACAAGGTCATATTAATTGAAAGGGGGACTAAGGGTCCTGTGGGGTAGATGCCTTCTTTATCTGGTTAGTTTTAACTTGTGTGTGTGTTCTCTACCCTTAAGGTATTTCTTTTAAACACAGAGAGCATCCCTGCCTGAATGGTTCAAGTAATACAGGTGCACCTTTGGCTGAAGTGAGTTTCAGGTGGGATACTATGTTTGGAGACTGATTACAGTCAACACTTTCACAGGGCCATTAAATGTCAAAATAATGAAAACCCTCTTTGGATTATTTGGCAGAAATCAGCAGTAATGAGACAATGGGAGAGCAACAAGGAGAGATTCCCACTGGCAATGCTCCAGTGTATATTTAGTCATCTGTCCCAGTGAGTACAGTATATCATAGCCAGTATTTTAAACCTCACTCTTTGTGTGTGCATGTATACCCACAAGGGCATGTAACCCTGATCAGTTTCTCTTTTCCTTCCTCTTTTTTATTTCAGTTTTCCTCTACCTCATTCACCCCATCCCACTCTCACATTCTTTAACTTTTTTCCTAAGTAACAACATGTGATTGTTAAAAATGTATCAAACGCTCATGTTCCAGTGAATGTGCTGATAAAGCCTTTGACTGGGATTATAAACCCATTTGCATGGGATGGCATAAATTTGACATCAATTTTTACCTTCTTAAAATCAAGGGTGCAGAGTTTGGCCTTCTCCCCGAACTGCCATTTGCACTGTGTGTCTGCATCGTACAGCTCGCCAGGCAGCTTCTCGGGGTACTGATACTCCGTGATTGCTCTGGGTTCATCTGATAGGCACAAAGCCTGGGCAGAACTGGAGAATTTGATAGGGAGACAGTAAAGGAAAAGTACAATAAAAGAGTTAAGTAGCTGGCATATGAGACTGCCCGCTGTGCACAGAGAAATTCCAAAAGCAAGCATCACTCCGCGTGCTCCATTGTTCCCAAAACAGTCAGAATTGCAAAGTGTAGCCACGGTAACATAACAAGCTGCCAAACTCAAAACCTGAGGGTAATGGTTTAATGCATCAGACACTCAATTATGACAGACATAAAAAGTCCTTGCCCATATCGCTCATATCCTAACACCAGCAGGGGGTTTCCAATGTTAACTGATATCACTGGTTACTATACAGCGATGTTTTACAGCTTAAACACTGCAGTCGGGGGAATATAATACAGGAATATAGCGGAAAGAGCATGAAAAGGCAAAATATGCTGGAATGGTTCATTGTGTTAGTGAGTGGTCCTGATTGCTTTAGCAGAGTGTGTGAGTGTCTGTGTGTATATATGCGAGATCTTCTGGTGCTTTATGGGTTCTATGTGTCTGCAGAGAACAATGTCTGTTCTACAAGTGCAATATTCTACATTATTCACATAATACGGTCCCTGAAAAATACATTACATTTAAAGTACTGTGTAATCACACACATCAGCAGGCACTTAAGTAAGGACTGGGAAGGACTAATGTAATTCACATGTGAAATTACAAAACTGATTTGCAGGATCTCTGACAAATTCTATTTGCTTTTCATATTCACCGAGGGCAAGAGGCTTAGCAAAAAATGTTTTCCCTTCCTAAAAAAATGTAAGCAAGGCACACAAGATGCTCATCAGCTGGAGATAAAAAAAGCATCCATTCTTTTCTAGGATTCCCTGAGGATTTCCGGACTCATCCCCTCCAGACAGAAATTGCTGGGCTATTTATATCTACCACTCTGCGTATCCACTCTCTCTTCTCTGCACATGTCCAAACCATCTCAGCCTTGCCTCTCTAACTTTGTTTCCAGACTGCTCAACCTAAGCTTTCTCTCTGATATATTCATTTATAATCCTGTCCATTCTGGTCAGTTCCAATGAAAATCTTAGCATCTTCAACTCTGCCACCTCCAGCTCAACCGCCTGTCTTTTTGTCAGTGCTACTGCCACTGTCTCCAAACCTTACATCATAGCAGGTCTCACTACTGTCTTGTAAACCTTACCTTTCACTTTTGCTGCTATCCTTCTTTCACAAATCACCCCTGATACTCGTCTCCAGCCACTCCACCCTGCCTGCACTCTATTCCTCACCTCTCTTGTGCACTTTTGCCTTGGATGGTTGATCCCAGGTATTTAAACTTAGCCAACTTCAATACCACTACCTCTGCTCCTTGCAGCTTTACTCATACTCTTGTCTCCCTCTCATTCACACACGTATTCTCTGTTGCGTCTACTGATTTACATTCCTCTTCTCTTCAGTCCATACCTCCACCCCTCCAGGTTCTCTTCCACCTGTTCCCAACTCTCACTGCAGATCACAATGTCATCTGCAAACGTCAGTGTCCACAGAGGCTCCTGACTAACCTCATCTATCAGCCTGCCCCTCACCACCTCAGAGCTGATCCCTCACCTTAAACCCACCTGTCACTCCTACTGCACACCTCACCACTGTCCCATTGTCCTCATATATGTCCTGTACCACCCTCACATGCTTCTTTTCCACTCCTGACTTCCTCATGCAGTACCACAGCTCCTCTCTTGGCACGCTATCGTATGCTGTGTAACTCCTTCTGATCTTTTCTGTCCTTCTCCATCAACACTCTCAAAGCACACACTGTATCATAAAAAACAAAACAAAAACAGAATAAAAAAAACATTAGTGCTCTTTCTCAGCATGAAACCATACTGCCGCTCGCTGATCATCACCCCTCTTCTTAACCTAGCTTCAACAAGTTTCCATATCGTCATGGTATGGCTCATCAGCTTTATCCCTCTGAAGTTACTATAGCTCTGCACATCATCCTCATTCTTGAAAATTGGCACCAGTACCCTTCTTCTCCATTCCTCAGGCATCCTCTCACTTGCCAAGCTTGTGCTAAACAATCTGATTAAAAAGTCCACAGCCCTCTCTCTTAGACATCTCCATACCTCCACAGGTAAGTCATCTGGACCAAATGGCTTTCCACTCTTCATCCTTCTCATAGCTGCCCTCCCTTCCTCCTTACTAATTCTCTGTGCTTCCTGATTCACTAAGTGTCCTCCATCCATCCTCTCTATCTTTCACTTTCCTCAGTAATTAACCCCTCAAAGTACTTCTTTGACCTAATCAACACACTCTCTTCACTCATTAGTGCATTTCCATATCTATCCTTAATTATCCTAACCTGCTGCACATCCTTTCCAGCTTGACCTCTGCCTAGCCAATTGATGCAAGTCCCTTTATCCTTCCTAAAGTAAGAAGCTAAATAAACATATTTCTCAGAAGAGTCTGAGAGTGAAGGGACTCTCGAAGCTTTCATGTGACACTGACTTTTTGGTGGGTTTCATCCACTTCAGCAACAAAAACAACTTCAAGTGGCTTTTAAGGATTTTGCTTCCACTGCCATGAAAATTATCCATCCATGTTAGGCACAACGAAGTGTTCACATAAAGCATCTGACTATGCATACAGCACTGGCCTCTCTGTCATAGCTGACTGATGTGAGGTAGATCTAGAGTGACTGTAATATAAACTCTGCTGGCTGACATAACTCTCCTCTCCATAGCAAATGAAGGAGACACAGAGGAGTCTAATGATTGCAACAAGGAAAACATACCGAATTTCAGCAATAATATCATTCAGTAATAATGCAAGATGACGACTTCTTGATGGGTTAGTGTTGCAGCGCTCTCCTCCATGTGACCTCAAGAGGTGATGGGAGTTTAATATAAAACTGACAGCTCTAACGAGGTTGAGGTCATCCCAGCTCTAATAACTCAGCGAGGAAATACACTGTCTGTCTCCACCACTCTGAGAGGGGAGACCTGACAGTTCAGTTAACACACTGGTAAATTTAGTGGTGGGCACTGACTCTGAGCTATCTAGTTTCAAGTGTACACACACGTACATCCACAGACAAATAGAAACATGGCCAGACACATGGGCGCGCTGTCCATGATGGTTGTTTTCTTGCTTGGGTGAACAGGCTATATGCAGGACAGTGCAGTTTTACACAGACACATGTGCAAACTTCTGGCCTGAAAATTTTCAGTAGCATGTATCTCGATGCATAATAAAAATGTATTCTGTAAAAAAAATAGTTAACTAACTAAGTAACAAAATTGTGTTTTTAATTGTGTATAGGCTCTCGCTCACATAAAGTTTTGATACTGCTTTCATGACATAAAATTAAAATTAATCAAAATTAAATAGGACTCACTAATACTCCAAAATGTAACTATTAACAAAATATTTAAATACCCATATTTAATCTATTTTAGCATCAGTCAACACAATAAAAGCAAGAAAAATTTCGCTGCTTACTTGAGAAAACGGCTGAGGTACTGACGGCTGCAAGCAGACCAGGAGAAGACACCGTTGTGACCAGCTAATGTGGGAGACATGATGTTGCCTTCTGACTTTTTACAAATGTTCCCTTCACCGTCATGGACCATTCCAAAACTGGAGAGTTAAAAAAAAAAAAAAGTCATCTGTTTCACATATAACAAATGGAGAACTTTGTCGTTCTACTGGATTTATTTCGACACTAAATAAAACACATTTTTCAACTCAATTTGAACAGGGTTGGGTGAATGCTGTGCAGATCTATTGCAGTTGTTAACATGAATATACTTACTTATGTCCAGATTCATGGGCGATGGTGAAGGCCAAACCCAGGCCAGTGTCCTCATTAATGGTACAACTCCGGTACTTGCTGCACATCCCGCTAATTGGAGCAAAGCCTGCAAAAAAATAAATAATAATAATAATAATAAGTTTAATTACTTATTAGTTTTTTAAAACTCAGTCCAACATCAACCGTAGTTGGTCAATTAAAATAACTGCTGTCAAGTTGCTTCTTCTTGGCGTTGTAACTACATTGCAAGAGAATTTTCTCAAATAATACGCACTGGTGTGAACCAGTTGTGGACTGCACATGTAGGAAATATCAAACGCGCATTAGTAAGTTAAAATATCTCCATATGTTAACATATGGTGCTCTATATAGTCCCACATGCTACCTTTTACTTCACTTTAAAACATTCTTTCCCTATCTTCACATCTTTCTCCTATCTCTCATTCCCAGTTAAACTCCTTTTTAGTGTTAACCTCCCCTTATGCCTCTCTCTGTCCTCTCTCCTGTCGCTCACATTTACAGCAACCTCTGGCTCTGAATCAAAAAGGATAATACGCATGGGAACCCCCCCTTAAGATTTTTGCCTCAGAGTTTCGTGGAGAATTTGGCCTTATGTTTTATTTGATTTACATCTCTAAGTCTTTGCCACAGAGTGCAAAGCTCATGTGCATAACTAATGTGAGTAATGATATTAAATATAACAAGGCAGATTAACTGTGAGAACTACCATTTATTTCTTTTTTGTGTTAGGAAAGAGGTCGGTCATTGATATTATATGACAGTTTTGAAATATGGATGAAAACATTGAAGAATAGGGCTGTAATAGTAATCCAAATAAACAGTGAATGGTTGTGCTAATGCCTATGTTACACTGTACCTTTGGGAATTAGAAAGCACTAGCTCTTGTTTTGACTGGACAGACACACAGACACAAACACACAGACACCTTTTATCTAAGGTCACACAGCAATGTGGATAGGGCTAATGGTGGTTTTGACACTTTGATGTTAGATCTTAGGACTGGGTTGGAAGCTACTCTCTGTGTTTTTCTGGTGCACAAAGTTTTTTTTCTCACAGTGTGGAAGACAAGACTCTGTTGGCATGGTCATTACCCCAAACTTGTTATTGTCTTAGGTGATGCACACTCACTGAGTGTGTGTGCATGAATGCTGAAGCCAGCTGAGCTTCGTGTCTGCAAAAAAATAACTTAAATATATTGTTGTCACTGATGTTATTTTTTGTATTGTTCTAATCTTTATGAAAAAAGCTAAAAAAAAATTTGTCACTTTTTGCCCCCCTAGTATCGAAAATTGCGATTTGGTATCGAGTTTGAATTCTAGTATTGTGATCTTGGTGCGTGACACTTTGGAGCAGGAAAACTGCAGATCTTTTCAGCATCTGGTTTCACTGGTACGGTTCTGGGTTACACAATGTAACAAAACGCAGGGGCGTCTTCCCACATAACATCAAAAATACTGAATCATATAATTCCAGGGATTAAAGTGGCTAGGAATGATTTCAACAATCGGTTCTTGTACCTTCAATTAATAAAAAAATGTATATTAAATTTGTTTCTGTTAGACAATACATTAATAATAGAAAATAAAGAAAAATAAAGGAGAGAAGAAGATGATGGATTTTGTTTTCAAGGTTGAGCTATGTTGAGCAAATACAATTTGATATCAGCTAATCAATCAATAGAATCAGACAGGTGATCTTTACATGATGTGCTGCTAAAAGTGTCTGGTTCATTTGTTTGCTGAATTGTCTGACATTAAATAATAATCATTTTTGTTTTTGTGTTTTTGAGGAGAAACCCTCAGCGTCTCGACGTCACTGGATCAGTGTACTGGCAGGATTCTTTATTTGTCTCAAATGAGGCCTTCTGGCATTGGGCTGTTGCCGAATCTACTCTTTACAAGCAACAGAGCAACAAAGAGGGTTTTAAAATCATACCAAGAGTATCACAGGGTTCATTCTTCCAAGAGCAGATGTCGAGTCCCGTGAGGAGGATAGCGTGGTCGTGGTGTCGGCCCTCTCTACCTCCCAGGGTGGACTGCCAGTGGCAGAAGCTGTTCAGTGTGTGGTCTGCATGGTGGTTAATCACTAAGCCATCCTGCGAAATAAAACACATAAAAAGATATAGCAGATATAATATTAACTCTGTGGAAGAAAAGCATTATTATTAAGTTTGCTGCCAGCTTATGGATTCTCACCTGGTCTTTGCGATCAGTAACTAAGATCTTTAGACACAGCATGTTGAAGGCAACATAAAGATGTAAGAGGGCTACAGATTTTTTTTGTGTGTGTGTGTTTGTGTTGCAGCTGCAAAGGAAAATGTTTGTATTTTCAGCATTCCTCCTGCTGATGAATGCTGTTACTATCTGTGAGGTGGATGGAAAGCGTAATCCATTGTTCTCAAACTGCTTTACTTTTCCGGACAGTACTCCAACGGTTTGTCTCACTCTGTCTGCGTCGCTCATTACTTTACTCCTGAACTCCATGAGAATTTCCCCTGTGGCAAGGATCCAAGGAAACGCATGCTCTACTTAACCACTGTAAAAGCCCTTAGTAGTTAGGACAATCCCAGGAAGCTCTCTGAAAGACCTAAAAGATCTGAAACCTCGGGCAAAATAAACAAATAAAGAAACAAATGATCATGGTTTGCATTCTCTACATGCCTGGAGCCCCATGGTGTGTACAGCTAATGAATATGGGCACGTATTATTAGTGTATGCGTTTTCTGGGTATATGATGATTCTGAGATGCTCACCTGCTCTTCATCCAGAAGGACGAGACCCACAATCACTATGTTGATATTCCCCCCTATTGTACCATCTTTGAACAGACTGGAAACCTAAAAGGCACAGAGACATCATTATGAGATATTACTAATGCATCTGGCATCGGTCTAATCTATCTCAAGTCCTGTTACAATCTAATGTAATCTGAGACATAAACTACTTGTTCATGAGTAATTTTTATAAAGCTTTAAATTTTTTGAATACACCATCAAAGTGATATGTAAGGTGCTCTTCTGTTTATACAAATGCAGGATCTGCCGTTGAAAACTGTCACTGACAATCAAAAAGTATCAGAATAATACAGTTTTAGGCTGATGTGTCAAAAACACTCCTATAATATGACTACGAATAGCAATTTTGATGGTACCGCCGAGGTCTGACATCCACAACTGCTGTTTTCAGCTCAGTTTCTCGTACGGACATCTGATCAGTCTTAACAGTTTGGGCTTTGAAAGTTCAGTGTCCGCTATCAGATGCCACTCACAAAACATTTTTGTACTTTAGGAAAACACATTCAAGCGAAAGGCCAGAGGGGTTATCAAAGCACTTACTTAAACTAAGATGTGCTTGACAGGCTGTCAGATGCCTGAATTGATCAGAGCAGATACAATGAATCACTTTATGTTTTTACAGCTGCACGGAGCACGCAATCACGCCTGTTTCTTCAGTGTTTTGTGGTACATAAAGCACAGCATGCTTTTTAAAAATGAGTAACTATTTTTTTCGGTCTGTCCAGTCTGTCACAGTGAAAATATAATTCTATACAAAGCAGAAAACCTTATTAGATTTCCTCTTGAACAAATATTAAATGACCTTTGTAGGACCCATGAGGGCTGGCAGGTGGTGTAAAGCGTTGGGTGTTTTCTGTGAAACCCCATACTGTATTTAGGTGACTCCTATGAGGCGACTGGTGACTGCTCCAACTTGGTTTTTACTACAGGGAACTATGTTTTCAAAATAGATGGATTATCTTTGGATTTGTCAGTCAGTCATTAAGTAGCAAAACAAGTGTGACGGTATTCGCTTACAGATAAGCCGAGAGGAATGGGGGGGTGGGGGTGGGGGTGGGGGTGGGGGGGCACTGCAAGTGTTGAGGAGATGATCTCACCCAGATATCAGTTTCCTGTTTTAAGATGTCTGATAAGTTAGTCTAGTAGACAGGAGTGTCAAGTCACTTAATCCTTACTTCAAATAAATTGCATGGCTTCCTCTTTCATCAGCTGATGTTATGGTGTATAATGGCAAAAAAAAAAGAAAAAAGAAAAAGCACAGCATCCTAAAACTTCATTTGATGATAGGAAATAAACCTCTGCAAAGTCTTTGTCAGTCTTCGAGGTTCTGCTGTTAAAGCCACTTGCAAAGATACAAGACATCATACAGGGTATTCATAAAAAAAGAGTCAACCTTAAGCTTGATTTACGCATTCTCCTGTCTTAAATATGGGCAGCACCCATGCTTGCATATAGGTTGCAGCATAGGCTGTGTGCACAATAAACGCAGTAGTAATGATTAAATTTGTCTCACCATGTTAAGCACAGTGAGAACATATGTAGTTATGTTCTCGTGGCCATGGTTGTCCATCATCTTTCTGTCCACCACCACAAGCGTCTCCACATTGAGCGTCTGACTGGCCTTATTCTTCATCAGCACTGCCCTTTTATTCCTGGGGATAAACTTGTACTCGTCTGGAAGGACAAAAATATCCTCTTCTGGAGGTTTGGGCATGTCTGTGAAAACAAATGGAACAAGATATAGAGCGAGAATTCATTAAGTAATAAACTCTTCTGAAGCAAAATTATGTGGTAACAGCTGAGAAACATGAGTGGAGCAGAGTGCCCCGTGATCTATGGCCGCACAGTTAACATGATTAACTACTGAATGGAGGCTTATAAGTGACTGATGAAAGACCAAACAACAGTGCATATAATAGCACCTTAATTGCAGCCATAATGTTCATTACAAATACAAACCTTCCTTTCCACTGCTAATTACGTTTCACCTAATCGTGATTTGAAATGAACTTATAGCCGCTAGCCAAACGTTTACCTTTGCTTATTTGTGTTAACTAGCAATTTTGGCAAATAGCTGGCAACAACTCTGGATGATTAACTATGCTCCTACTTTTGTGACCTGATGTCATGGATAAACTGCCAACTGAGCCTTTTTTTTCTTCTGTTGTTGACTCTGGCACTCTCAGTGTTATGCTACCATTAAGTGTGAAACCACAGTATGTGCTCTGCCTTACAGTAGCTACATAAAGTAACAATATTTAAAACAATGCACAGGCTGTATGACAGATTTACATGCTAAAAGGAAATACATTTTTCTAGAATGTATTTGCTTTCAGCAGCGAGCAGTTTCATATTGTGTAGACATAATACAATATTACATGATAATAATGATCAGAATTGCAGTAAAAGGTCATTTTGAGTTTAGTGCCCAAAATGATATAATAGAAAAAAATGCTTTTTATTGTCCTAAGGAAAGGAGGTATATGAAAATGATTACGTAAATTATGGTGAATTCACCATATAAGCTATTTGTGCACTTCTTCTGCTATCAGGTGTGCTCTAATTAAAAGCTGCTCTGGTTTTTAGACTGATTTAGAAGCTTGCTAGTTGAATCGGGGAATAAAAGCACCTTCTCGCATTCGTATTTAAACTATGACACAAGGTCAGTAGAACACCTGTTAGTGCAAAAGCACAGCCTAAAACCACAGTTTCTTTTAACATTATCTTCTTAAGTCTTCTGTGTTTTGAGGTTATCAAAATTTTGACCCATTCATAATTGGCTAAGATTCTCTTCCAGAAACAGGTCTCTCTTGTAAATGAGACGCAGAGTCTCAATGGCACTACCTGTATAAATAAAGGCTAAATAAAAAAAGCTAAAAAAAACTGTAAAGGCTAGAAAGTTTGCTTATACAGGCGGAAAGCAGGTGAATGACCGAAGTGGCCTTTGACTGACACGCAGCACAGGTGTTCGGTGATATCATCTTATGAAAATGCAAACATCTTTGTGTTTTCACAGGGACATACAGCTGCTCTCTTTTAAAAGACCTCTGCGACACAAGCAATGTCAGCTGAGCTTGTTGTAATTTCTCGAGAGCAAACATTTGTCATAGCGTGAAAGTGAATAAAAACTATAAGCATGAACATTTTACAAACTAAAACACTCATGAAGTCAACCACAAATGTCTCAATAAATAAATGAAAATGATGCTCCTTAAAGGAAACATTTATCATGAATACATGTTATTGTGTATGCCCCCCCCCCCCAAAAAAAATTCCGTAATTTTCAGTGAAATTAAATCAAACTTATAAAAAACTTAGAATATCTCTCTATTTTTAAGACAAGCTGTTTTACAACATTTACAATCCCCATTCTGTATAAAGTGACAGCACACACTGCTGATTGTCTCCTTTACATAAAAGGGGCTAATGTACTAACAATGTGCTAAACACAAGTTAACACACATTCTGCTGCCTTTAATCTGGTGTTACAATTTAAAATGAGGCACTTCACAAGTGTCCCTGAATATCTGCTGCACAAATACCACGATGTTACCATCATTACATCGCAATTTGATGCTTCCATTACACCAACCACCCTCGTGAAGTTGTTACTAACAAACTAAACCACAGATATAAACACATGTAATATTATCTAAGCGGAACATTGTTATTTAGTAAGTGTTAAGCGTTTTCATATGAGGACTGAAAAGGGTAAAAATGACTTCATGAATCCTTTTTTTTGTTATATAATTAAATTTAAAGTTAAAAATGATCCAAGAGCAAATCCACCCTAAGTGGGAGAATATGTTAGGAAGACTAACCTCACAATAAAATCATATTGTTAGTGTCTAATAGTGTTCTCAGTATAGCTGGTACCCCAGGTATTACACACAAGTAGTGCCCAGGCATCCATGAAAAAGAGGATTTACTGTATGAGACTGACAGGACTTTAGCAACAAGCTGGCCAGTCTACTGAAATCTAAAGTTGAAGTATTTAAAAAAGAAATAAAAATGAAAGTATAGTGCTGCTATTACTTTGGATTTAAGTGACAATAAAAAATAAATGCCAGCGAGCTTCTGGACAATGGAGTTAGACTAGCTGTAAAATAATGATCTGCCACCTTTTGGGAAGCCAAGAGACACTGTGAGATTATCATTAATACAACAGCACTTAAAATTTCATTTACAGGTTTCAGGTTTAGGGTCAAACTGATTTAAATAAACAGTATTATCAGAGGATGAAATTATCATAACTTTGTTAACGAGGGAACAGGAAGCTGCAGGAATCAATGGTGCATCTAAACCTGAAGAGGAATACGACTCTGTTACATAAGGATTAGAATGAGAAATTGCCCTTACATACATTTCTTCCTTCTCCCACAGAAGTGTTGCTTTTGCTTGTCCCCATGTCTGTAGTCACTGTCCTGGCGATGGTTATTGTGCTGATGGCCGCTCCCATGATGTGTCATCGGGTCAGCGTGAGTATTGTTGTTGTTACTGCTGTCATGTGGTTTTTGCAGTTCCCTGTATTGATCTTCAAAAACCGTGTTGTCAGTGGTGCCCGTCTTTGTGACGAAGTATCCGTGTGACTTGTGATGAGAGGAATCTGTGGATCTCTTTTGAAACACCCGATGCCGCTGCGTTTGGGAGTCCCTTTCTCGCTTATAGAGGATGTGTGGCTGGTGACCGGAGGGTGCCGTGAAGTTCTCCCTCTGCGCCAGACTGTGTGACACGGGTCTCACAAAATATTCTGCATCCTGTGTCCGGATCGAACCTGACTAGAGGCAAAACAGAGAGTTTGATTAGCTTTACAGCACAGGCTGTGGCCTAGCCTGCCCTAATCTGTATGTTAGAGTATCTGCACTCAAGTCCCCGCGGCGGGGGGGGGG
>JAVDPK010029401.1:0-26593 GCA_034780415.1 Cichlasoma orientale
GTGTGTGTGTGTGTGTGTGTGTGTGTGTGTGTGTGTGTGTGTGTGTGTGTGTGTGTGTGTGTGTGTGTGTAGGTGGGTTGGTGGGGGGTGGTTCTAGCGGATGGCTATAAAGGTAGTCTGTCAGTCTGCTGCAGTATCAGTCCCAGTGAGGTAGCTCTCTGTCTGCAGGGTGATGTGCCATGGCATGTCTACATTCCCACAGGGGATTCAAACCAGGAGGGGAGACAATGGAACAAGTCCTAGAGGGCAAGCTCCCCTCTCCCCCATCTGCATACTGGTGATGTGCTCAGACGCCTCTGTGAGAGTCATTTAAATATGATTAGACATTAATGACCTTCACAAACGAGCAGTCAGATGAAGCTTTGGTTGGGTTTATCTCAGGGCTCCTCTGGCGTCGAGGCATGTGTGGCTGGATTTTGTAATTCACCCTTGGAAACAGTAGCCTTTGCAGTTCAGCGGTGCCAAAAGTGGGTGCAAAGCACTGTAGAAAGACTGTGATTAAGGGAGGGTGACGAGAGGTTAATTTCTGTTCTGTTAAATAAGCCAGGCACGCTGCCCTCTGCGTACATGTCAACACTGGGAGCTTGTATGGGTCACACACTAACGACTACATTTACAGCTTTGTCCTCTTGTCTTATGGTCTGAGCTGGGAAAAAAAATATGCAGGTTCCACATTTGCTAAAATTTAAATATATCATAATTACACATCGTTATTTTGAATTGGTCAGATCCTCGATGTTATCATTCAATAACAGAGTGCCTGCATAGCTGCACAACGATGACACATGTCGAACTGAGCAGGGGTTGGAGCTGCTTCTACAATTAGATCAGGCCATCTATCCAATAAATATAATGAGGATGAATCAGAGAGTTGTGATGTTTTTAATAGTCTATAATGGTATGAGCGCTGACAGCGTAATAGCCCCGGCTCTATTGACTTTTTTCATTACACGGTGGCAGAGGCCTTGTCCAACCACTATATTTAACCACTGCAGGGGCTATCATCTCAGGCCCATATTACTGGACAGCCTTTAATGAAGACCGCAGCCATCAGGCATTTAGGTTTAATGAAAAGAGCCACCTGCTAAAGCGCATGGATAGACCTCGGAGACAGCCAACTGTTTAAAATGATCTTCAGATGAATCATGCTGCTCATGGATGTAATAGACGCAGTAATCACGTGTGTTTTTGACTGCAGTTGCATGAAAGCCCCTGTGTGTATGTGTATGTGTATGTGTGTGTGTTTCATAAATTGGTTTGCTTATTTAGTGAGATAACCCAGAAAAAGCTGTGGATATTATGGACAAACTCGGGTATTTCTGAGATAAAGCCGCCGCTGCAGCAGGAACGAAGCTGCCCCGGCTCTGCTGTGAGACGACTGATCAGGTGCACGCTGTTGTTTCTGATGAAAAGCTGAGCTCACGCCAGAGCTGGGGGAGCTGTCAGTGTGAGGAAAAACACCTCCTCTCACAGACAGTGCTCACTGCATTTGACTACTCTGCCAATGCCAATATCATATAACCCAAGACTTTCCGACAAAGCTGGCACGCTCATCGATTCTGCGGTGAAGGGCTGTTAAACAAGTTTGATATGAACAGCGAAAATCTGCATGTGGAAAGAAGATTCTCAGGCTAAATTAAATCGTTGGCGCTGGCCTGACATTACTTAACAAGCTGTGTTCAGCAATATCTGTGATTATTTAAATTAACCTAAAATCTGGTATTATATTCTATTCCTGTCTCACTTTCCTACACCTGAGGTAGAGGGGAGAGCACCCACATGTCAGGATCTACTCTAGTTTACACTAAACAGCACGGGAAATCCACATAGGGGATGGCTCAAGACATTTTAAATACTAATAACCTTCCTGGGTGATGGTCACCTTTGCTGCAGTATAACGTTAGATGTTTGACTCTGGCTCACAAAAATGGTCAATCTGTTGGGAAGCTTCATATTTTACCCAGTGTGTGTTTGGGTGTTTGTTTTGACACTGTTGGTTCCCCCCGGCCTTGCCTTCCCTGTCCTGGTTGCACACTCTGGCTTTGTCATAAATGATGACCAGCTCTTTGAGGCTAAGCAGCTCCTGAACACTTTGAGCTGATTATTTTGATATCTTATGGCAAGTAGAGGGCACTTCTCAGCGGGTTGTGCTTGAGCACAGTGAAGCAGCATTCCTTTTGTTAAGTATTTGTGTCGTACCTAAAGGATTGGAAAGCATTTAAAAAGCACAAGCAATGTTTGGACTCACCTCCTGAACGGTTTTACTGCTCACGGTATCCGGGTAATGAACCGGAGATTCATTCTGGGGGGGGTAAAATGAGCAACTTTGTGAAAACACAGCGAGGAAATACTCCCAGAATCACGGTTTGGGCTCTGTTCCAGGAGCTGGCAGGGGTTCACTGTGTGGTACAGTATGTGTTACCCATATGATATTTTACCCTCTTTGACAGCATGTACATTTATGCTCCCATATTTCAAAGTTTCAGTCGGGGTCATCTTGAATTCCCTCACCTGTATCTCACATTTAAATCTTCACATGTAGGCATGTCTGAAACTGGGAAAGGCACGCCGGGATAAATCACTGCAGACATTTCTACCTCGATGGTTCCCATACATCTCCGATTTTATTGTGCCTCTGTCTCTATACTGCTTTGGCGTGGGGAGGTTTTTGGTTTCTGTTTAGAAGGAGGACAGGGGATGAGGACCTCTGCTGGGCAGGTTGTGTCGGTGATTAAAATTAGAGTAACTACAGTGTAAAATATTTTAATGCATTTCCACGTGGTGTTATACAGTTATATATTTATAGTTATATAGTTATAATCTCATATCTTTATCTTCTTATAACCATTCTGTTTTATTTATCCAGATTTGAAGGCTCCTCACCATTGCAGTTGGACTGCCAACACTTTTCAAAAAATTTTCCAACAGCAACATTTTTTCCAGGAGGAGAGGGCATGTTTAAAAAAAATATATCATTTAAATTCTTTGAGGACTATTCACTTCCATTCTATTAGCATGATCAAATAAAAGACTATCTGCGTGGCTAATCGCCTTTCTGAATGTTTAACCACTCATTGGGATTCTAATAAAGCACATTTCTTAAAAGATCCCGAATGATCTTGAAGTGTCGGTCACATTCTCCTGTTTCAGCTCTGAATGACTGAGAGGAGATGGACATCACTTAGAGATCCCCAGGGGGGAAGAAATTCCTCCAGGACTTAGTGTTTTTCTTGCTATAACTCGCAAATGAGTTCCCAAGCCATTTCCATTAAGAGAAAAGGACCAAGCTTCACAAAATGTATAACCACCCAAAGGGCAGGGTTCAGTCAGGAAAACCTCTGAAGGCGTAATCCAAAGTGTTAAAAGCAGAGTGGCTCACTCTTTTTTTTAGCCATCTTCGTCACTGTGATTTATATGTAAGATTTTAAATAGATTTTGACCTCTGATGGGGCTTTCTGTCAAATTTTTTTGCTTGCTGGCAGGCAGAGCATCCAGGCTGGCTATAAATCACCAGAGGAGAAGTGAGTGACGTGTTTTAAATGTTTACATGCAGCCCCCATTCTTCTGCTCAGGATCTGAGAAGCAAGTTGGCAGTGCAGCATTTTCCCCCCTATGCCTTCACAGAGCTTGTGTTACTGCATCCATACATCACCCTGACATGGGTGCACTCATTGAAATGGCCCAGTTAGACCCTGTCTCAGGATGATGACATATTTGCCGTTCCAGTCAGTGAGGTGTGCTTGCCTCTTATCACTCTCTTGTCACCGCCGTACATTCAGCATCTGAAATAATATGAGGATATAAGGAGAAAGATTTCACTCCTTTCCCTTCATTTTGCCTTATATTGCATGATAGATTGTCTAATTAGTGGTAAGACGCTGACACTAAGGCTTCGACATCGATACTCCCTTGACCCTGCCTGGGAGTCCCCTTCAACACAACATCTCCCGCTCCTCCTGGGGGTAATGGAGGGAGGAAGAATGCACAAGGAGGAAGTAAGTTTCCTCCAGGCAGATTTCTGGATGGAGAGGCTGAGAGACGGACAGATGACAATGGCAGGGAGGCCGGGGCCTGAGTGTCGCCCCAGGGAGATCTACACCCTGCTAGGTGTTGGCTCCGGCTTCTACACTAAGTGCACAGAACAGAGACCTTCACAGCGGATTTGGCAAGGTGATCCCTTCACCCACCCCCATCCATCTCCTGCCAGCCTGCTCCCCTTCTCCGTCTTTCCCACTTCACCCCTCTCTGCGCTTCTTCCCTTCGTTGACATCCAAGTAGGAGGTGATGAGTTGACACAGAGGGTGAAGAAAGGTCGGGGAGTATTATCTCCACCATTATTACTTCTTTGTGGGGATATATAATAATGGGCGCGAGTTTGTTTAGGGAAAATCACAACAACAAAAAAATCTTTTAAATATATTTTGCACATGTCTGTGAGTTTTTCCCTATTTAATCTTTGTGTTTTTATGTGTGTTTATTTTTTCATCAGTGTATACGGATGCATTATCTTACATTATGTATGCATGTATAACAACCTAACTCATTTCTGATAACATTGGAACTTATTTTGGGAGTTTCAGAAATCTGATGATGTATCAATATCTAAATAAATAACAAAAATTATTTATTTTCTTTTTAAAAATTGCAACAAAGCCACAGTTTACATATGAAACTAGTAAGCTGCTCTCTGGTGGACAAACTATGAATGCAAAACACTTCAAACCCATAGCCAGTCTTTTTTTTTACTGAAATTTGTCATCACTTACCCACATTTTCTGCAACTGGGAGCTCAACAAAAGTAACACCGGCCTAGCTGATCAGTCTAGGGTTGTATGCAAAGACAGAAGACAGTGAGCAAGACAACAGCAACAACAACAACAAAAAGCTGTGGCGGGTTCTCCAAGATGCTTCAAACAACCTACTTACTAAAGATTAAATGCAACTGAGTATGATAACAAGGAAAGAGCAAAGATGCTTATGGTAACCATGATGTCACCTTTTAGTTTGTGTACTTCTGTTTTGAAGCTTTAACTTAAGCTTTATGGGCATTGCCCAGGGTGGCCTGCTCACTTATCACCTACTGTAAGCACTGAGAGTAAAATTAAAAAAAAAAAATGCAGTTCTGGCTGCATTTTTTATTTTACTCTCAGTACATCTAAATAAAATGATTTATATATATATTGGCCTGATCATCTTATGAGTGTGTTCCTTGCTCAGCTGGATTTTATTGTAGGAATAATGTTTTCCCAAATCTTAGTAATTATCTTAGTAATAATACCCATAACTTCAAAAACAACATTAAATATAACCACAAATATCCTTTAACGGATAGAGGTCATGGCTGTGGTAAGCCGGTTATATTGGCTGACAAATTGTTTCATATACATGCAGCCAGCCCCGAAGCATCAGTCCAGCAGTCAGACACCATGTCTCCGCATCTGACACAGAACATTGTCTGCTGAAGAGAGGCTGCATTGTTTCTTATGCGGGATTTAGAAATTTAGAAAGCAATATCAAGTTCGGCTTTATTCAAAGAACCTCTGTTTTATTAGAAAGACAGGCGTGATTGCAGCTTTCAAGACTTTGCATCACAAGCGAAAACGCCGCAGCAACCGCGCAGCGGAGAGGTGGAAAACCCGATGAATAATGGAGCGTAAATGTATTGAATTGCAGCAACATTCCCAAACGTAAACTTCATCGACTGAGGTGCTGCGATAATCTGCAGTGTCTTATGTCATGGTTTAAATCTCTGCTCTTGTTGCTCAAGGTGTTGATGTTAAGCTGAATGACTTGACAGATTAAGTTATACTCCTTGTGACGACAGCTCAAAGGCTTTTCCCCCTGCAGTCGGTGCTGTAAATTTCAGGCAGGTGTGGCAGTGATTGAAGGCCTTATGACAGACCTTTGCAAATCCTTTAATCCATTCATGAAGCACAAAAGGGGGCACTTGATGCACTTTATTCTGGTGCTTCTCCCCATCTGGCTTCTGTAAAAGACACTCAGATGCTCTGAGTGCATCTGAAGAGCTGATCAGATGCAGTTTTAAGAGCTTTGACATTTCAACATGTTTTTATATATATATATAT
This sequence comes from Cichlasoma orientale, assembly GCA_034780415.1. Taxonomy (NCBI): domain Eukaryota; kingdom Metazoa; phylum Chordata; class Actinopteri; order Cichliformes; family Cichlidae; genus Cichlasoma; species Cichlasoma orientale. Next base: position 6,087 of record JAVDPK010029401.1, read on the forward strand.
ATATATATATATATTTTTTTTTTTTTTGAGATAAAGAGACATAAAACAACTGTTTATACTTCATGTGTTATTTGTTACTTTAATGCTCGCACAGCTTTTGCACAATTTTTACCTAAAGTGCCCAAATTATGTTCACAGAAAAGTGTTTCACTCCCAAACCAGGGTCAGGAAATACTGTAAGGCAGGTGAGAATTTATATGTTCTGTCCATGGCTGCAGACTGCTGGAATCTCTGTAATTTTATGACCATATGGACTGGAGAGCAGCTTGCTATCTGTGACGGAGTGTCAGAGTTACAGCCAAGTGCTTATGATCTATGGATTTGTGTCCCACTACAGTGACACTTAGAGCTGCTCCTTCACACTTCTACTATCTCACTGAGAAACAAAATATCCTTAACACTGAAAACAGGGGGGTGGGGGTGGGTGCAGCTTGTGTTACTTATGTTGCTCATGTTTCTGCAATATCACAAGCCTATTTGGCATAAATATTCAGTGTTATTTACTGTTAAATGCAGTGTATAACAACAAAAAAAAGAACACTCATAAATTAATTCCAAGTTATTTGGCTACAAATCTGCGCCTGGATCAGTTGATTCAGTTATTGTATGCTGCCCTCTTGAGCTATGCTTGAGTAACTCACTATCCTGAAAGGTCTTTCTCTTATGAGAAATGTATTTTTATGTAGACCTGGTGTGTTTGTGTGCTATCGATACTATTTTTAGACAGAAATCCAGTACCGTGCAAAAGTCTTGAGCCGCCATTTATTTCTTGATGTTCTGCTTCCAGGGAGCCAGACCTTCTTGTAATTTATAAAGCGATCTTGAGCAATAGTTCTCCAGGCTTTCTTAAAGTCTTTTAAAGTTTCTCTTTGGACATTTTCAGTCAAGTTTTTTTGTTTTGTTCGTTAAGCCACTTAACACTGACCCATGAATCATTCAAGCATAAAAAAAAGGCGCTTAACTCAAGGGGTGAACCAGTGTTGTGTCTACACATAACAATAAACTTAGTAAAAAGAAAAGAAATTGTATCTTTAGGCATTTTGTTACTAGAAGCCTGTCATGAAAGTATAATTTGTTCCCATTTCTTTAGTTGAATCTATGAAAATGCCAAAAATAATACAATTTGACAGCCATAAATTTGTTTTTTTTGCAATAAGGTGATTCCCAAAGAGCCTTTAGCCAAAAACTTGGCGTGTCTCGGCATTGTGTGCAGCGTGTCCTAAATAAATTGAGGAAACTGGACAAGTGGAGAACAAAAGAAGAAATGGCAGGCGTAAAAAAAAAAACAAAAAAAACCTATCTGAAAATCAGGTCCTTGAGAAACAAGAAAAAAAAATCCAGCAGAGGCCTGACACAGGATCTGAGAGATATGCATCTGACCCTTCAGCTGATTCATCTGTTCTCTGAAGCTTCATCAGAAATGGTCATGATCTTGGTTCTATGACCCAGCGTTTACAGTTCTGGACTTTAAGTTCTGTTTTGTCTCTGTTTGATTCTTGGTTATTGTGGGTTTTGCCGTTTTGGTGACTTTTATAATATATTCCTGATTTGTTTCTTGATTTTTATATTCCTCGGGTTTCTGTTCTTGGCTTCTGTTTGTATTTCCCGAGTCAATGACTCCCCTACGATGAATCCATATTTGAAAATTTTGGTTCAAGTTGTCAGCAGCATGTATGGAGGAGGTCGGGAGAGAGGTGCAGGAGCACATGTCTGCAGCCATCTGTAAAACATGGTTAAAGAAAGCTGCCTAAGACACTTCAGGCTGCGTTTAAGAATAAAGGTGGTCATACCACATACTGACTTTCAATATTCACATTCAAATATACATACTTTTCATTTTCTAGATGTTATCTCTTGCCATGTGTGTAAAACAAATGAGTAAAATCAGCTGACCATATTCCTTTTTTTTTTACATCGCCTTCTGAGATTGACTCTTATTGATGTTAACTGCTTCTTTCTGTGTCCGGGTCAAATGGCACCAATTCAGCTGAACCTTGTGTTGTGTCAGTAGGTTAAATGTATCCTCCGTCCCCATGCACTGAACCACTGATCACACCCGCCAATCAAGACCACATTAATCAACCGTCATGTCAAGCAGCATGGGGCAGAGAAAGTGCTCAGCATCCATCCATCACTCTGGCTGTAACGTGTCAACAATTTGCATCTTATAGGTATAGATATATATATATATTTTAACCATAAAGACAGAACAGCCAGTAAGATTCAGCAGAGTGACTAAATCAGTTTGTCTCCATCACCGCTTGTGAGATTCAGCCAAATACCCTTTCTGTCTTTTTCTCTGTCTCTGCAGGTAAAGTGGAGAATTGGCTTCAGGTGATTTGGAGAAGATCTTATCTTCTGTTAACAGAGGAATGACACCATAATGGAGCAGCAGGGGTGCAATTACCTTTCAGCCCTCCTCCTCCTCCTCCTCCTCCTCTCCTTCCCGCCACCTTCACCTCAGCCTTCTCTGACAAATTAAGATTAATGATGGAGATAAGTAAGGATCCCGACTGCCTTCCAATATCACACCGCAATGTTGAGTGTGAGAACAGCTTACGATCACAGCAGGACAGACTCGAGGCCACGCGCATCAAATCAAATTTAGTCTTCAAATCAAACCTATATCCATATTCATAAAAACAAATTTGCAGTGAAATGTAGATTTTTAAGGAAGGTGTGTGTGTGTGCGCGCACACGTGTGCGTGTGTGTGTGAGAGAGGTAGAATGTGATATGTACTGTGTCTTAGTTGTATCCGTTGCTAAGATGTGATATCAGCTGAAACCACTACCAGTGCCATAAAAATGAGTTACCTCACAGAGGAATGGCACACCTTGACAGACACGCCCGTCTTACCGCCACAGTAAAGCAAAAGGTCACGAAACTGTAATCAAGCTTTGGGGAATGACTTGATTTTTCAGGCTGATAAGCTTGATTATTCTCACTCAGGAAAGTCCTGACACAGTTCTCGTCACTGGTGTCTTTTTGCTTATTCTTTTTTTAAATATTTGATATTTTTGGATCAGTGTATTTAGAGGTGCTAATACTAATACTAATACACCCCCTACATGTATTCACCCACTCATACCTCTCAGTTGCCAGCATTGTGAAATCAACTCCTAAAAGTGGAAGGAGACCGGGCCTTCCCCCGATCTACCATAGCCCACCACAATTTACTCGCCATGGCTGAATGTGTGCCCTCACTGCCCCGCAGCTGGAGGTGTCTGTTTCACAGTCCTCTGTGATTCAGGAGCTCGGTGGATAATGTTTCACAGGTACAAAAGTTTCTGCTTTAATCCTATCACACGGAGTGAGTGGTCAGGGCTTAGGGCTTCTGCCTAATCCGAGGTTTATCCATTCTGGTTAGCTCTGAGACTGAGAATATGCAGAGAGGAAGAGATTACCGCCCCTCACTGATTTTATTCAGTCAGTGTTTGCACAGCAAACGGCAAGAGGAATCCGTTATTAGCAATTGAGCTATTCCACACCTCAGCGCACAAAGAGGAAGAATGGTAATAGATACAGTCAAACATCTCCTCTGGAAGCTGTTAAACCAGCTGATGCTCAGAACTGAGGAATCATACGTCAATTTGGGATTATTAAAGGTGAAAGTGTGATTAGTAAAACTGCATATATATGCCAACTGACCAAAAACAAAGAAAAAAAAAAGATTTTAGACATCAAGAGAAGTTTATTGCGTTCTGTCAGAAAAAGGTAACACGTGAACTGAAAGGGTCTCTAATGGCTGACAAATCTGTGCTTTCTTGTGAAGGGCTTGTCATTTTCACAGCAGGCGATTTTGCACTGAAACATGCTTTGACGTGGCTTCCACTGGAGAACACAACCTGCCCCGGCTTCACACTGTGTCCCTGTCACAGCTGCAGATTTAAACGAGCCTGCATTCTCCTGCAAGAATATTTTGCAGGAGTCCTTTGATGGCACGTTAAAAAAAATATAAGCTACAATTTGAAAGTTAAGGAGTGTTTGATAGGCTAAAAAGTGTTCTTTTCACCTCAGAAAGCGCGGTCGATTTTCTGCTCTACTAACAGAATTTCCATCGGGCCTGAAATGCCGCTGAATCACTGCAGAAAGCATGCGAACGCATGAAATTTAATACATATTCACACTGACGACAACAAAGCAAATTGCTGCATCCTTCCACGGGTCCCTTGAAGTGTGAGACTTTAAGGAAGAGTGGCTCTTTTGAAGGCAGGTAGAAGGCGTTGCAGGGCTGAGAGGTGCTGGAAAGGGCATGTCCAAACAGACTTTAGGCCCTGAGTGATGGGACAGGAGAAACGGTAACAGGACACCTCACCCTTGCTCCCATGTCAACACAGTCATGTGAATCACAGCTGTGAGAATCCCCGAAGATCCAGGAGACAATCGGCGCCAACTCTCAGCAAGATCTATCCGTGATCTATGCTTTACAAAATCAGCACGCTTTGTTTCCATCAATGTGTTGGTCACCATTGACTGTGATTTTTCCAGTCCTTTCAAATGGCTTAAACAGTTGAGGAATAAATCTTTAGCTCTCATCAGGGGTTTCTGTAGTCAGTCCCACATGGAAAGGGATACAGTTTAGATGCAATGCATGACTAGAGTTTAAAGGGCTCAACTGAAGCACTGCTCTACTGATGAGCCATGAATGAATGAAGGTAAGTAAAGTAATCCATATGGCCTGTGCAGTAATTCAGAAGGTAAGTAACTGAGTAGTTACCTGATGGTAAAACACATTTTATATATATACACACACACGTGTGTGTGTGTAGCTGGCTCCAAGAGGAAATAGCAGTTAGATAAATGTAGTGGGCTGAAACATGTAATAGTTTATGAATGAAGACTAAAAAGTGGCCTTTTGAATGAAGGATTAAAGATCATAGAGGACATGTGGTTCACCCCACACCCAGAGTTTCCCAGTGGGTCTGCCTTAATGCGCCCTCCTGCAGATAAATGAGAGCTTTTCTCTGTCATAATCCCTTCAAATTATTCTGCTAGTAATATAAAATAGCAAATTAAAAACCTTAGCTGAAAATAAATCCTGTTTCTTGTATTCCTGAGGGAGGTATTGACCTGGACAGCTCTGTGTAATCACATTATTTCAGCGATAGAGGGCAGCAGACATCAGTAAACACCCAGTGCCTTCACCCATTTTTTTTTTTAACTTCAGATATTTTTCAATAAATATAATCATCAGCAATACTGGTTTTGTACGTGTTTCTTAAATCTGTAACATTAAATTGCAATAAAATCCATATTTTGAATTAAAATGAACCAACCCAATCTTAGCGCGTCATTTGCGTTTCCGTACGTTTTATTTTGCAAGCTGATCTTTCTGACACATAACACAGTAAAGCCATGGAGGTTTTGTCTAACTGGTAATCTGTAAGGCATGCTTTGAGATGATTAGATTGCTATTGTGACATTTTTAAAAAGAAAGAACTAAAATGAGATATCTACTCGAAAAAAATAGTACATAAAATTGTTCATACACATAAATATTTTTTAAGAATGTAATTCAATGTCAAAAACATATAAACCAAAATAAATTCATGTACTAATATATGTAATGTATGAGCAAATAATTTACAGCGTCATACCTTTATATCAAATTTGATCAAAATGCTGAAACTATGCAACTGCTCCTCATAATGCGATCTTAAAAGATGATATTTAAGTGTAAGGCAGTCGATCAGACCAGACTGTTCTTAAGGTGGTACGACTAAATATAAATCTATTATACAATGAACAAGACTTTACCGTATATCCGGATGTTTTACTGTACATAACCACAGTCATGTCATCTTTCATTACAGTAAGTTTCTTGAGAAAGTCCTTAATTTATCAGCGTCATTGAAAAGTTACTCCATGGTCTCTGTTGCACTAATACATTGTTAAGTCCACAGGTGCGTCCTCTGTCGGCTTCTGCTGCTCTTTTTTGCGTGTGTAGGCTGCATGGTCGTACGCGTAGATCAATGCGATGGCAATGAGAGAGAGCACTGTGTAAGGGATGACCAGGTAGTATCCCGGCTGCATCACCGTGACCTTGTTCCTCAGGTCTGAGGCTGAAAGATTCTCAGTAAACTTTTGTGCCAAGGCTTCTGCCATGTTGGTCGCACTGATGTTCACCGCAAATAGGATAAGGACTAACACAGACAAGCAAGCTGCAGGAGGGGAAAAAAAAATCATCATTAGAAGTATCACAACTGAAAGAATGGGATAAAAATCATACTCAAGCTCCCGTGCAAATGCCCGAGCAGGTCCACTTGTGCTAGTGCAACATGCTTTTCACTTACCACTGAGAGAGCTGCAGATGTAGACTCCAACAGGGCCCAGGTAGGTTTCATAAGGGTTGCTGACACTGTTGTAGAGAGAGATGAGGATGCTGCATGCTGAAAACAGCAGACAGAGGACCAGAAAGCACAGAACCAAACCATGTAGGACTACAGGGGCAGCTTCTCCATCTGCCAATGCAGGAATCACTAGACACAGAAATGCAGGTGATTACGGTCAATATAGCTGAACAACTTATATGCATTATGCATCATTAGAGGCTGGTCCGAGCAGTTTTAAAGGATCTAATTCTCCTGTGATCCTTGAGGGTATTTTTGATAGCATTTGCCTTTGTTTTGGGATATTTGTCTGGGAGTTTTGATTGGACCTACTTTTTGACACAAAGAAGGGAAAGTGCACTCTTCGTTATCCACAGTAAAATGGACACTGAAGCCTGGGGTCGAAATGATTTGTTTAAATTTCCCTGTTGCTTGAAGGTAGGCAACGTCAGAGACCGAAATCTATTAAATTTAGACTAAAAAAATACTAAAATTCAGAAGTAAATAAGTTTGAGAATATTTTTGTTTGAGTCTGTTTCTAGTTGATCAAACAAGCCTTGTGACAGTTACCTTGAAATACAGCACCACCTCCAAATAGGGGGCAAGACTGTCTGGATAATTCTCCATCAAAAAGGTTCAAGTTGATATCAGCAGTTCCATTCGATGCGCACTCCATGGCTGTTTCAGCCCACTTTGTTGACATGCCATATCCAAGCACCCCAACAGATACAGAAGTAGCCAATGCACTGGATATGAAATGCAGAGTCTTCTCTGTGGAAGGCATTATCGCTGTATTCCACTTATACTAGTTAAATAGAAATCCCAGACTTTCTTCTCTAAAGCTCTGATGAAGCCTCAGAAGCAGATTAAGATCCTCTGAGCCTCTGAAGAGTCTCTGTATGAGTTACCGTGCTTGGGTGGAGGGAAATGCAGATAGTTGATCGTAAAATCTCATGTTTATGGCTGCGACCTTTGGTTTGAAGGGAATCATGGAGGTGGTTGTCATGGCAGAGGCACCAATTTCACCAACAATAATACACGGATCATGTGATGGTCCGAGACTGTAAAACGAATGAACATATAGCTTTGTTTAGCTTTTTAATAAGTTATTACTAAATGTGGATACTGAATTAGAAAGTGAACTGAACGAAGCAACTTGAGAGCACGTGAAAGAAATATTTACAAGCTTTCAAGGATTCTCGATCCTGTAATTAAGAATCTTCACACCTTCTGCTGGACTTCTTAAAATAAACAGCCTTGGGTTCAAAGTCCTCTTCTTGAAATAACAGGGCAATAAAACTTATTGCAGATTAATAATTTACCTTGCATGAGAAAAAAAATTACTGGAAGAGGACTGTCCTCTAATGACATGCATGCGTCATCAATGAAGCACTATAACTATGATAGGAGTTACTGTAGTATCACTGAGGTTCCAAATCACATTAACAAAATCACAGAGACATTGTATGTGTTTGTATGTGTTACTGTGGACCATATCCCACTGACTTATGCTATAAATTAAGTTGCGTTCAGAGATTAAACAGGAAGACTGTTTTGCTTTTCCAGTATGGCTGGAGCCATAAACTTCAGGGGCACGGGCTTCCTGATAATGAAGGATAAGCAGCTACAATGATCGAAAGAATCAGTTCTGCTATTTGAAACCATGACTATTCAATTCGGTTAACACCTCTTGCTATTGGCAGAAGTCTCCTGTTTAGTTCTGTCACTCTTTGTTGTGATACTAAAAATGTGACCTTTGTTTTATACATGTTTAATAAAAATAATGTGGTTTTCATAGAGGCTGTAAAAAAAACACAATTTTCCTGCTTTTTGCCTGTTTTTGTCTTGGAAAAAAAACATTTTAGAAAACCCTAACTCCTAATACACCGAGCACTTAATTTAAATCATAAGTTTCTATCCAATATTATACGGAACTGCATGACTTCATGACAAAAAAAAAAAAAAGTCCTCGGGTCCCACAATTAAGCACACACGCGTTGTAATAAAGTTTGTGACCAGACTGCGGCTCCCTCTCTTCGCCAAAAGCGGAGAGGATCCGTGCGGCTGCTGACAGCCAGTTCTGTTATGTTGGAGTAAACACAAACTCCTCCCTCACGGTGACAGGCGGCAACACTGAAGCGTCGCCTCGGCTTTTCCAAGACAATCTGCGCTCAGGACTGAATGTTAAAGCCGTCCAAGGTGAGTGATAAGATTGCTTTATGTCATCACATCGTCTCTTTTGCATCCGGACACTAGTATATCGAGGTGGGGGGAGTGGAAACGTCAAAATTTTCAGTCATATTTTTCCCAGTCACGTCAAACGCCGCCTTTACCTGTCCGTTACGCACAGCAGCGCGTGGGATTTTTCCCACATTTAGCGTCCATTTGAGGTGCGCGTTCAGCTTTAACGTGGCAGTGAATGTATTCGTCGGAAAAGTCACCGTGTTCATCGTGTGCTTAAATTCTCTGAGCTGTCCTTTTGACAACCTGCAGAGACTTGAGTCCACCCGGTGCGTCAGTGAATGTGGGTTAATGGATCAAGCGTTTGGAGTTTTCTCCTGATCCCCTGTCTTGGTGTCCCCCCCTCCCATCCGTTATCCATTCGGTTTCTATTTTGAAAACATGACACACACAAAAAAATCATTCTTTTCTTCATACTTGCGAGCTGACTCTTATGTGGGCTGCAGTTGTACCAGTTTCAACATGTCGGTGACCACGGCTGTGTTTGGTACTAAAGATTTCATGGGTGTTCTCCTTAGCCTTGCAATGATGGGAGGACTTTTTTTCCCCCAGGTTTTTGAGTCAGGTTGAAATTTGACTCCCGTTTAATATTATTATTAATAATTATTATTTGGTTGGTAAATATGCTGTTGGCAGCAAAACATTTGAATATTGGTTTTAATTTAATAATCACCAGAAATTACATTAATCCCTAAAAAGAAGGATTCTCCCCTGGGAGGTCAGAGGTCAGGGCCAGTAACAAATCAGCATCCCTGGAGCAGATTGTGGCAGTTTGCTGGTTCAGCGGAAGATGAGATTCAATGCTGTATTTGACATTTTTCTTATCAGGCCGTGGAACTTATAAAAATTAAACAAACTGAGACGCAATCAGATTCGTGCTCCATTGACCTTTAAGGGAGCTCACTTTGACAGCCTATACCGATGAACAGACGTCAGTTTGAACACGGTGCTGAGACAGATTCCTGATCTTATAGTGAAAATAATTCCAAATTCCTGTCATCACATCGTCTTTTTGCATCCGGACACCAGTATATGGAGGGGGGGGAGTGGCCCTCAGTGGACCAAGTTGCCATTGTGCTATCAGTGTACACTATTTTGGGCCATAACATTAGGCAAGCTTATAGAGGTGCCACTACTTTTATTAAGGCTGTTAGTCATCCTGATGGGGCCAGGTTCTGCACCCTGAGTAGAGCTGCCTCTAGACTGAACTTGGATCACCCCTGAAAATAAGAAGTTACTGTAATCTCTGGTTCATTGTGGCCAACAAAAAGGATTTTAAGGATATTCCCAGAGAAAGCCGACTTCCTTTTGCTCTGTTGAGCAAGGGTCCACTCTTTTAAGGCAAGCAAAGCTCTTCTTCCTACTAGACTATGGAAGACAAATCAATCACATGTTCTCTAGAAACTGATTCCAGTCCTAATTTTTTATTCTTGGACTCTATGGGATTAGTCTGCATTATTCACAGATAGAAATAATTCATATTCACTTTATATCTGGCCCCTTAGTTTGTCCGCTGTCTGAAACAAACCATTTTAGCTTTCCTCCTCTTCCCTTTTAAGCCAGCCTTTTTTCTAATTGCTTGCCCTTTGCAAACAGAAGGTTTGAACTGCTGGTGGCTGGGACTTCTGCTCCCAGCAAGAGCTTTGTGACTGAGGTGGTCATGTTAAGCACATCTGTTCTCACAGGGTAAAAAACTAACAAACTATGAATCTGATTGTTTGGAGCAGTCTGAGGCACGAGCCTTTGGCTCTTTGGGATTAATTGTACATATACTAACCTCTTTAACAGAAGCATCCACCATGAATGTGACAGAAATTAGGAAACGCATAAAAGGTTTCTTTTAAAATTAAAAAATATACTGCAGTTATTCATTTTTCCAGTGTTGTCGTAACACACCTCGTGTCATTCAAAGCAGTCATTTAGCTCAGTTTTAATGCAGCTGCCATGCGACGTGTTCTCCTTAATGCTCGTTTTCTTTATCTTCTCTTTTGTCTCTTGCAGAGACAGTCTGGGTCTGAATTCCATTTCAATTATACAGCATAGACCCAAGGAAGAATTGCAAATAGCTCTGGCAGAAACTAATGAGGATGCAATGAAATAAACAAATAGTCTGTGCTCGCCAAGACAAATGAGTCTGTGTAGGGCCGCAGGAAGAAATAACATTTGACTGCTGAGTGCTGCTGGCAGATTGATTTGGCTTTCATCTTCTTCCTATTCATATTTGACTCGAGTGAAACTCTATTCGTCGAGGGTAATTTGTACTTGCTCTATTGAAGGATACCAGATGTAAGTTAATCTGTGCCATAATCAAAAGGCCCTGTCCATGCTATGTTCTGTGCCTCCTTTTTTTGTTATGTCTCAAGAAATAAGTGTGAGAGTGCGTACAGGCTGTTTGCGCTAGCGCCTTCGTCTTGTAATAAAGTTTGTAGCTGCAGCAGTTTTTGTCAGCTTACATTTAATTGGTGTTTTTATCACTGCCAAGATGTTCTTTTCTAGTTCACCCCCCCCCCCTCTGCTATAGATAGAACTGAAAGCATGGTATGTTGGAATGTGGTGAACTTAAGTGCATTTTAGCGTGGGTGAGGTGTGCGAAATGAACAGATGTGATGATTAATGAAATCCACAGCGAGGTGGGCAGGAATGAGTTGTCCATACCTGGAGTTTCTAACAGCTTGCTGGATATAAACCTTAAATTGCCAGCCGTGGAACTAATCCTTGCAGATCACCCCCCCCCCAAAAAAAATAAATAAATAAATATAATAAATCTCTCTCCCACTTCTCCCTTAAGTTCTGGAAATGCTTAACTTTGAGCTGCCACGCGAGACTACACATCGTGCTGGTCTCTCTCTCTCTCTCTCTCTCTCTCTCTCTCTCTCCTGGGCTGCAAATACATTAACTACACTCTGCTTGAAGGTTTTTCTCAAACACACTTTTTCACACTGTTCTCAAATAGGCGGAGAAGGAACTAATTGGGATAAAGTTGCAACATTTAGGGATGAGTCTGGTCTGACCCAGAACTTGTCAGATATTTGCCAGCAGAAATGGTTATCGCCTTGAAGAGGGGCTAATGAATTAGGCATGGGAATTGTCACAGTAAGATCTTCCTTTTGATGCAGATCGTATTTGTATCCAACCTGTTATTTTTCTGCTTTCCTTAGCAGAAGCTTGCTGAATCCTATTAAGCTGCAGTATGTCGCAACCGCAGGCTTGTTTGTGCTTGCGGCGAATGCTGCAGAAATCAAACCCTGCAGTCTTCCTTTTGGATTTTGGCTTCATCCTTAAATGATTTAATAATGATAAAACATATCTGAAGTCACGCGGTGAGAAAAGATAAAAAAAGTTAACCCTCGCTTAACCCTGCGATTCCATTTAAAAAAACCTGACATACATGAATAAACAGTAACAGGGAGGAGCAACTGTTGGGTGCAATATGCATCTCCTAATTTTAGATGTGAGATAAATGGTGCAAACTGTAACTGAAAGCACTGTCATAACAGTCAGACTAAAAAAGCAGAAACAGCATGTTAGTGATTCCTGCTGGAGGTTCTTTGGTAGGATCTAGAAGGCCGGTAGCCTCACAGTGACGTGGGACTTAAATGACCCACAAAGGGTGGACCATCCAAGGAGGCCTTGTTACACACATTAAACATGTGGCTGCTGCAAGGACAGTCTACAGCTGTGCAAACTGCTACCTGCAGCCCTGCCCCTCTTTCTCCAACACATCACTCCTCACCATCTCATCTGTTACACCCCAGGACCAGCACTGCTGCATGGAGACTCAACATGTTAAAGGATCCTTAAAAAAAAAAAAGAACTTTTGGAAATACTCCTGACCCAGGTTTAGTCTGAGAATTTAAAGATTGTGTTTTTGTCTGGCTGGGCAAAATGAGGACCTTTTTGTAAACAGTGACACAGACAACCACGTCCACTTCCTGATTGAGTTTGTTTTTTGTGTATTACTTTCCCCTCCAATGGCTTCCTCTGGCAATGGATGAAGCTCCTGGTACCACTTGATTATTTTGCAGCATTCCTAACAAAGTAATCTTGTTTTGCCATTGCTCTTCTTTCTCAGTACTCACACACTATATGGACAAAAGTATTGGTCCACGTTACATCTACAGGAGCTGCTCTGCCATGGAAACCAGTGTAGTGCTATGAAGCTCCCAGTGCAAATCTCTTTTCTGATGTTAATGCCAGAGGAGGTTTTGCACTCTGTGGTTATTGAGTGAGCAGAGTGTTGCAGACTTCTACATGCAATGTGGCTCAGCACTCAGCTAACCCATAGCGTTACATGGTCTGCCACTTTGTGGCTGAGTTGCTGTGGTTCTTAAACACTTTCACTTTGCAGCAACGCTCAGAGCTAATTTTGGAATATCTAGAAGAGAAGAAATTCCATGAAGTGACTTGTTGCAAAGGTGGCATCCCATTACAGTACCATGCTTAAATTCATTGAGCTCTTTACAACGACCCATTCTTTCACAGTTGTTTATAGAGGCAGACTGCATGGTTAGGGTCATGACTTTATACACCTGTGGCAATGAGACAGAAAACACGTGAATTCAAAGATTAAGAGGTGTGACCCCAATACATTTGCCCTTATCTATGAGCACTACTTTTTTTCTCTCTTATCAGTGGCAAATGCATGCACAGCATATGTGTGATATCTGATATACATTTGATGCAGTGTTTGTAAAGATGGAAAATTTCTTCAGGCTGAAATGTTAGTATGTTTTCATTTTAAGGTATCATTCTGAAAGGAAAATATATTGCTAGTACATGACTCGTTTTTATTGCAGGAGATAGTTCTTTATGACGCTAGCTTTGAGGTTGTTGCCATGCGCCAGAATGAATTTGTGGCTGATCAGATGCTTCAGTGGGATAGATAAGAATCTAAGCATTTTATAGACGACAGCTTTAGAACAGCCCTGTAAGCACGAACTGAAGTTGGGAAAACTTCAGCTGAAGTTGAAGCATTGAAACAGCTGGATAAAGATCAAAGTTTTCTCTTTTCAGATGCTTCAGATCTCACCCACCTCTGTTCAAAGGAGGCATTGTAAGTTGCTCCTGTGACATAACAGCGGAGCTGAGCACATGAGGTATGAAAGAGTGAATGATTTAAGTAGACTTTAAAATCATATTATTTATGTCACTCCCAAAAAAAAAAAAAAAAAATCTGTCTCATTTAGCGCCTCTTTTCAGTGTTATTTGTAATAATGACAGATAAGCCAATTATGCATACCTACAATGATTAGTCACTGGAATGATAGTAACATTAATCATGTGAGTCATTTTCAAACAAAACTGTTTAGCTTGTTAATTGTAAGAGGGTTTCGCGACATTAGTTTGTGCCCTGAGAAATAACTGGAAATTTTTCATAAAATTCAAGGACAGGAAATGCATCTGACCACGTAATATGAAACAATTTCTACTTGTGATCAGAACAGGTTACATCCTGAGCACGGTCATGGATTGTAAGCGGTTCAGATGAGGTTTTATTTCCGTTTGCTGAAATTGTAAGAGAAGTGTAGAACCTGAGGAAAAACGAAACCTAATTTTTTGCAAAAAAAAAAAAAAAAAATCGATATGTAACCAAGTATCTTTATGACCCTCCATATTAATTTTAGACTAGACACCACTAGGTTCAGTCCACCTGGTTTGAATAAGAGAATATAGCCTGGGGGCTTACAGAATGATGTCACTCCACAAGTAACGCGGGTGTTGCCTCCCCTGCGCCTACCGGAGGCAACACATAGTGTTTTGGTTGGTTTTATGGAAGCTGATACATGAGCGTTTTACAAAGTGGACCATAAAGCTTTTAGAAGAGAGGTTTTTGGACAATAGTACACACACATTTCTGTAATCTTTTAAGTATCTTTATGCTTATGTTAGCTTGTGTTGTGCAGGAAGAGGGAGCAGATGGACAAAACCCTTTTTTTATTTTTTTATTTTTTAAATAATCACATAGTTCACCTGCTGGTTGGGCTAGTTTCTTAACAATTTTGAGTTTAACATACAAAGTGAGCATTTTTACCTGGAAAAAAACACAACCTAATTTAGTGACCTGCTCAGTGGAGGTAGGGTGGAGCCCAGAAGAGATTAACTCTGTGCACACTGTGGCCTGATTTAGCTGAAGGGAAAGCAAACATCTTCCACTCTGGCTTAAAACATGTTCAGTCCATTTTATTTTATCTGAATAGATGACTCGGAAAAACAAATATTAGGCTTGCACTGGAAAACAAAGGGCAGCGCAGAGGCCGTGATCACACCGGCAGCTAAGAAGGCAAAAAAAGATGCGGGTTATAAGGATTTCTTTTCAGGCTGGTTGTTCATTCTCGGTGTGAATCGAGATGCTGTCATCTTAGGCGCACAGGAGATGTTACACCTACACGTTGCATTTTATAGCTCGATGTTTATGATAATGTATAATCAACCCTGCCAAGTAGGAAAAAAATATGACGCAAATAGTGTGAAACTGAACCTTACTCCTGTGCATGTGCATGTGTGGAGACTGCTGATGTTTCTAAACAGTGTCTGGAATTAGCTCCTTATTTAATGTCACTGACACTATCATTTCAAACTGTACTGAGCTTCGCTGTCCCTGCTTGGAAGCATTTAAAGTGGCCTTTAATTGATTCTAAAAGTGGCTGTGTCTCACACGATGACGGCGCATATAGAAAGCAGAAAGCACATTAACACCCCTCATTTCTGCTGCAGCACAGCGCACTCTAAAGCCAGGCTGGAAACGGATCAAGGGCTCGTGCAATCTTGTGACTTATGTTATCAGTCTCATGTAATGCCAGGTAGATTTATTCTCTGCAATATGTCAGCAGCACGTTCAATCTCCATAAACTGCTCCTATCTTTACTAAAACATTAATGCCGGGTCATATTCTTTCAGCTAGCGTTGAGTACAGTTGGTTTGGTTTAGTTGTATGTTGTACAGTGTATACTGTGTAAAGCATTTGGCAGCTGATCATATGGCGATAACATGAAAGCTGGGTGTAATTGGTGCGAGAGGGAGGGAGTGAGTGATGGTGAGAATGAGGAAATAATGCTTCGGCTGTGTCACTACAGAGGGTGTTGACATGGAGGAGTACAGTGCTTAATGAATAATGGATGCTTACTAAAGAAGCTCATTTCCTATTCATTCTTTCAAGGCTGCGGCACAGGGAGTTGTTTGTGATCATTATGTCAGTCCTTCAATATTTTCATTGTGCGTTTTCAGAAATATGATGCCGTTTGAAGGCACTGGAAAAACACCAGTAAACAATTTCACCCAAGTACAATAAGGTTATTCAAGAGGCTGGCTTATTTTCTTTGATCGCGCCGAAACAACTGCAGAAAAACTGTCTTAACGAGCGAGTACTTTTTTTATTAGTCGACTGTGAAAAAAAACGCTGAGGCTTGTAATACCTGCAAATGTGCTGATCATCATAAAGGCCTGCAGTGACGGAGACGAGCATTAATTCAATACCTGGGTTGTCACTTTTTGTGTTGAGCTGAAAAGCATGTGGCTTGGAGAACAAGGTTTGATCTCTTTCATTAAAAGTAGCTTTTAACTTCTGACTTTGGGAGGCTGCGTAGCATTGAGGCCGCTTCTTCTTCTTCTTCTTTTGCGATCGTGATAAACGTGTCGAAATGAGAACAGTTTGATGCGGCAGTGAAACCACAGTCAGGGGTTAGCCAACATGTACTGCATGTTGATAGGCATGATAGGCTAATGTGTGTGATGATAATCAGAGACGGTCTGCATCATGCAGTATGTTGTAAATAAGATGTGGGAAAGACTGTTGAACGTGCTACATTGTACTGAATTCTTGTCAGTGTTTTTGAATGTCATTTCAGCTGCTGTCATGTGGCAGGATTGCAAAAGTCTTTCTGTGTAAAATAAAGAGGGAGGATATGGTTTTGCTAAAACCACAGAGATGGTGCAATAAGCAGGAGAGATATGGAGTTATTCACTGCCCACATCCTTGCCAGTATTTATATAAAACGAAATGTGTGTTTCTGACTGGCTGTAAACTTTAAACTGCTGACAGTAAATTGCAATAGGAAACATTACCTGTAAGTCGAGCCCAATGGATATGCAGAAAACATCTGGGGCTTTCTGGTTATCAGTGTAGTTGTATGAATGGAAATACCAGGCTGCTGTTCTATTAGATCGGCATTCATGATTCATAAAAGATTCATTATCATTAGATGGACTGTGAGGCATTCACACAGAGTGACTTGCTATAACTTTAGAGAACTCTTCCCCTTTAGTCTGGCGCCACCAGTTTATGACTGAACATCTACATCCATTGGGTTCACAGGTTTTTGTGACAAAACCAGCCCAACGGCCAATCCAAACCACCCTCAAATCCAGCGCATGATCCAGGTTTGGCATTGCAAGGTGGGCACAGAGCAGCAGGAAGCATGAGAATAAGCTGTGTTTGTGTCTGTGTGTGTGGGCGGCAGGCTGGCATGTGTCTTATCTGGAATGGGTTTAGTAGGACTTGTGCATTAAAAAAAAAAATTACTATTTAAAGAAAGCCTATGGCAGCACAAAAATAGCGCAGGTCTGCGGGAATATCATTCTAGTTCGAAGCCAGGAAAAAAAACACATTTATGTTAAGACAACATCTTTGTCAGCTGATATTATCAGTTAACTCAAAAATCATTCAGGCTTTAAATTAATAATTATATTTAATAATTTGAATGTATATTCACTTGTCATTAGCTCCTGAACACTGGCCTGTAATTGGCATCATGCTGTTTATCTATCCACTCTGTGCAGGGCTGGTTTTACAGCTATTGACGCTGCTTAATTATCAGGAAAATTAATTGTTATATTGCTAACATGTTATTCCAGATGCTAACTGTCAATAAAATGCTCAGAGTTCATAAGGACTGCTTGGCATTTGATTGATGACATTATTATTGCGTGTTTATAGCTCTGCTCTGTTTGGTGTCATCAAGTGAGATGCTTTCCATTAGAAAATAAATCACCAATTGGAGAAGTCATTAATAATAATTTTGGCGTGAGAGTATAGAAGGCGCTGTGCTCTTGTGGTCGATTGCATCGAGTCATCTGTGTAAGAAAATACGTGCCATTCAATGACTTTGTCACACACTGACCTTCACTTATGGAAATCTGATCTGTAACTGCTGAAACATGTTGGCTTTGCAGCATTGTTATGAATAACTCGCAGCTCGTAATTCCATATCCATTTTCTTCATTTGTAACCAGAAAGATTTATGCTAATGAACAAAACAGTGCTGTACTGTCTGTTTCTAATCATCACAACATTTGGTCATACAGTATGTTTTCCCACTGGGAAAGCACACTGTCGACAATAACACTCCCCCAAATGCTGCCAAAGCTTTCTGTGCTCAGCCACAGACAAAGCCAGATCTACACCATTTGCTTACAATGAAGGGACATTTGTTTTTCATAATTACAGTCAGCTTTGATGCAAACTGAGATACAAAAGTGGAGAAAAAAGGTAGATGACTTCAATAAAACGGCTTCCTTATCCGTTTATGTTCTCAGTAACAAGCCATTTTCATGCGTCATGTTTATTTTGTAACTCATATAATAGAATATAAAGCAGGATATGCTTTGGGGTGTGTGGCTTCCTTATGATTAATAAGTTGCTACCACTTGGCTAGGCAGTGTTGTCAGTTTCACAGTCACATCCACCCCTTAAAGGATGCAACTTGGCCTCAGGATGCCCACGTACCAGTCAGTGATTAGAAGGTGACTTTGTCTTTTATATGAAGTGTCTGATTTGTATTGATATAAAAGAGAAAAATGGAAGGAGGATAAACAAAGCCTCAAATTGGAGAAGCTAGAATAACCAAATGTTTCTCGTTTTTGCTTGAAATATGATTCCGTTTATTAACAGACTGCTAAATTGGTTGCTGATTCAAAGTCTTGATTAAACAGTTGGTTCAGCTCTAACAGCATTTTGATTCAAAAATGTTTTTTTAAGTGAGCAAAAAAATTAGAACCCTATGTTGGTGTATTCTTTCTGTCGGTTAGCATGAGCACGCTTTTATTCTGAAGAAATCTGCTGCACGGGAAGTGAAGCTAAGGGATCCCGCCCTGATGACGTCTCATCATTTAAACAAATCCATATCGTATTCTAAAGCCAAGAACTTGCATGTAAAGGAAATTCTTTTGATTTACTCTGGAGCTGATAACAACCTCACTCACTCATGCACTACAAGCCCTGGAGATACAGTGCTCGCAACATATGGGGATAATAACCCGAGCGATGTGTGCTAGCAGACTACTTCCTCCAATATCTGCTGGCTTGCTTTCGTGGCCTGCCGTTTTCATAATATCTCATCGAATAAGACAGTTGTGTGGCAGTTAACAGGGAGCGGGGATCACAGACAGTCATCAAAAACCAGAGTGGTTTCTCTCATGGAGAATCATGGCAAGGAGCAAAATGAGGTTAGAGATCAGGGTGATCATAATAATGATGTGTCTCAGGGCTGAATTTCACAGTGCGTCTCTTTGTGGGCCCAGCCTAGTCAGTGGGTGGCTCTTCACACAAACGTCTATTTTACCAGTGGTGAACTGAGGATTGTTTGAAACTTATTCCTCCCCACGTTCATTCTCTCTGCATCTGGAGACTAGACAAAAGACAAACATAATGGGATATATATTTTTAATGCTGGGGCCCTATATGGCCTATTTTTGCAAAATAACACATTTGTTATCCTGTCATTCATGCTACTGAAAACACAGCCTCATTTACTGTGTTGTGGTAGTCGTAGTTTACATTATTTCCTCTGGTGATGTCTGTGGTTTGAAAGTGAGAGGCAGACAAAAGAAGTTTTATTCACTGTGGCATGATTATGTTATATCGCTCTATCATTTTTGATATTGAACATATGGAATTCATCTGAAATTTGCTTCAGTTAGGCCTTTTGTCAAAACTGGTTGGCAGCGGAGGGTGACACATGGCTGGCATTAGAGGCGGAAATGTACTCCGCTGCAGAGAGAGGGGCTCAACAAGGAGACAGGAAAGGATTTGATCATCAGATCCGTCCTCCCTTGAGAGGGAAAACGCCTTGCTCTCTGAACACACTGAGAAACTCCCTCATTTGCAGTCTTTATGACTGCCTTGTGTAAGATGAGGAGAGAGACAAGAGAAGCTAGGACTGCTGGTTTTGTTTGAAGCGCAGCATGCTGGGATATTGCATCAAAGAAATGGTAACCTGTTTCGCGTTGCTGTGGTGTTTATTCGCTGGGCCGAACCTGACGCGAGGTAAATGTTGGGTCTGCTGTGTTCTAGGCAGCGTTTTAAACCAAATCTGACACATGGACGCGGCGCTCTGAGCCATCAGTGACGGCTGTCCAACTTGGCTAAATTACAGCAGGAAATAAACAAAAAGGTCTCTGTACTTCTGCCAGATCATTGCTGCAACGTCACATCCAGCAGCTGGGCCACAGCAGGGGACTAGTTAGCTGCTTAGTTAGCCACAGAGATGCCTTCAGCTTCATTGCAAAAACTCATTAGTGCAGACTAGTTGGAGTCCATTTTCATCATGTTCAGCTTGAGTGGCACACTGTTTCTCATGTGTGGCTGCACCAGCAGGTATCTGGTCTTTCAGCGCTGTGCACTTTAGTCCTGATAAAAAAAAAAATAAAAAAAAAGCCCAAACTCCTACATATCTGCTCGATTGTTCTCATTAGTGCACTTCCAGTAGCTTCATACTCCTGCCTGCCACCGAGGTTGTCATGTTCCATAAATGCCAAAAATATGGGAGAGGTGAAGCAGAGGGTTGTTTTTATGGTTTCCCCACCCTTGTTGTTACTACCGTATCGGTGTGGGGTCTGATATAAAATCCTGCATGCTCCAGGCCACACATTTCATCCTGCATTCCTGTGTCTGTAATTGGTTATTGTCAAAATATAGAGGGGGGGGGGGGGGGGGGGGGGGG
>JAVDPK010029410.1:0-26593 GCA_034780415.1 Cichlasoma orientale
TATATATATATACTGAAGCCAATTCCAGTCACCCCGGGGGTGTTGCAAACATTATCACACACATTCATGCACACGTGTATACGTTCAACCAGCTCAAATGCAGACTGATCTTAAACCTCACTGCATCCAGTCACGGAGAAAAATCTGGAAGCAGGTTAAAGTTGTTCTCTGTAATGCAGATGTTCACACGTTTATGTCTGCTCTCTTCACTGGAAACGAGGTGAAAAATGAGGAGGATTAAAAAGATTTGAGGGAGGAAAGTCGCAACAATGGAAAAGCATACCAAAAAAGCCAGCGACGGTGGTATATGTACAGCGTTTAGCTGAAGTCCGATATGTGTAATTACAGAGGCATGGGCACTCCCTGCCTTTCCTGCACCTCAACACACCTCTTCACCGACACCCCACCCTCATTATACACTGCTGCGTTTCCTGTGTTTGTGTCAAATGTAAAGTAAACCTGCACACACACGTACAGCAGGAAGGGAAAGTCATTCCGCCACAAGCCCGGAGTCGAGGCATGTGTGCAAACCTCTTGCCCCCTAGGCACGTAGACACACATACAGGTACAGTTCCTGCATTGTCTTGTTTTTCCCCTCTCTCTTTCTCCTTCAAACCGGAAGCAATTAACCCCTCCCTCGCCACCCGGGACGGAGTGTGTGGTCTAATAAGTGGTGGAGCTCCTGCGCTGATTGATGGGAGCTGTCTCCGCTACCTTTTACAATGTGGTTTTCAGCATTGGGGGGGGCTTCATTCTGAGTTTTTGTGCTTTATTCTTGAGACGTTGTAGCTACCAGGACACCACGCAGTGAAGTATCGATTGGATAATTTAAAAAAAAAAAAAGGGGGGGGGGGTCTGACGCAGCAATGAAACACCGACTCACAAACACACAAACTGGCTCCAAGAAGAAAGAGAGCGCACTGAGGTGTGTGAGAGTGTTTTACACTATAAGAAGAAGGGTAACCAAGTTTAAAAGAAGAAAGAAAGGGCAGGAATTTCTCCATTTGGTGTGACTGATTAAAGAAAGCATCAGTTTCATCTTCGTGTCCATCTGTGCCCCTCCATCAGCTCCTCCTCCGCCTCCTCATCCTGCTGCTTCTAAATTTCTCTGCTCTTTCACCTCTCCTTCCGCTTTGCCCTCTGCTTCCCCAGGCTACACGCCTCCCCACCCACCATGACCCCCGCTGACCTAACCCTGACCCTTTCCCAAACCTGTTGACACCTCCAGCATACCTGATTCTTCATGGGAACCTGTGTCATCTAAGCACTCAGAAACTAAGAACCTGCAAACGCCCAGAGAAAATGAAGATTGAATCTTAAACATGTGTTATATGCATGCACAGCTCCGGCAAAACACAAGAGGTTACAGGAGTCCAGGGATGCATGCTAAGAGTAAGAGCTGAAACACTTCACTGCAGATTTTTCATCTCTGCAAAGTTTCATCCCCCTCTGCACAACAGGAGGGGGTGGGAGCCTCTCTCTCTCTCTCTCTCACACACACAGACACGCACACATTTTTCTCAATTTCTTTCAAAAGGCTTTCTCCTCATCCCACCCTCTTTCCATTTCTATAATTTTCCCCCTCTTCTCCTGGTGCACGTTTCAGAATCCACCTCCCTTCCTTTCCCTGACAGCTGTTACAAGTGTCTATCAGGTGGAATGGATTCAGCCCGTCTCGTCCCCGCTCTCTCGTCATTCTCATTCACACCATCTTTTGCTGGCAATAATTAGTCTCAGCCTGAGTGCGTGTGGCAAAATGCAACAAGCAGTTCTCACCAAAGTCCTTTGAATGTCTGCTCGCCCATCTGTCTGTCTACCAAGCTGGCACGAGCCGAGCAGAAATCTTTTTGAGAAAAAAAAAAAAAAAAAAGGAAGGGCAAAGTTTTGTTTATGTTGATCTCATGAATTTACTTCTGCGGAGAGGCGCATTCACCTCCAGGACTATCCTCCCATCTCCTCCCTGCCTCATTCTGCAAGATGAGATCGAAGACTAAATGTAATGACTGCCATCTTGGAGGCACACACTCAGAATGCATGTAGACCAACACAGACTCCAAAATCACATTATCTCCACTGCCCTTCTTATCCTTGCCCCCCCCCCCCCTTCTTCCTCTGTAACCTCCTCACGTAGTTAAATCCCAGGACTTTTCTCCCCTTTTTTGTCTCTACCCCTTTTCTAATGTCTGTGTCCTTTCACATTCAAATCCCTTCTTGGCTTTTTTTTTTTTTTTTATTATGACAAAGGAGCAGCTCTATGAACTGGCTCCTGCTAGAATCCATGGCAACAGCCCCTCCAGTTCACTCACCCCTTCACCCCTCATCAAGGCCTTCCCTGAACCCCGCACGACCCCTTTAGCCCTTTGGATACTATGTACAACAATCTTTTTAGGCTTAACTTAGCAGCAGTGGCCTCAGAAGCACTGCATTCATCTTGAGATTCTAATAAGTCAGACACTCAGCTGTAACGGGACGATCTAATGATTATCTGTCAAAGCCATAATTCTTGCACTAAAACAGCGGGAAGTGATCATTAGATTGTAAAAACATTTGTTTTATGTATTTGTCAATAAACATATATTAAGCGATTAATTCAATGCACTCAACGTCACGCACAGGTTTTTTTTTATTATTATTAATGATTTATAAAACATTGAGGAGGTGGGTGGTACCTTTTTTTGACTCCTGAGAAAACAACTGTATTGTAATGCATCATCGTAATCACATTAAAGTTGCCTGTAACACAGTAATGTAACAGCACTGTTCCTCAGCTCTATAATCACATTGCAGTCACTAATCAAACTGTTGCATAACCTTCTCCGGAAAAAATCTGCATAATCCGCGGATAACAGCAAACGTGCCCTTTTCGGCGTGCTTGCGCAACAATCATGTGACCTCGGTTTGTGCAAAAGAAAGGACAAAAATAACAATGTGAGCGGGAACTTTTAGGGGTGGAGACACATCACTAGAAATGTGTTGCACAAAAGAACAGCAAAAAGGGCAATGAGCTTTTGTAAGCCCTTCTTACTATGATACGGTTTTGTGCCGTGTACCTCCTGCTGTACATGGGGCAGTCCGCTGAGACCCGAGGAACAGGCTGGCACTGGTAGCAGCCCTTCGCAGCCTCTTATCAGGCAACTGTGAGAGTGAGCAGTGGCGTGACATGGTATTTTCTGGCACGTAAGCCAAAGCAAATAATGCACTCCAACCTACAAGATTAACACCAGCTAACGGCAGGCTAGTAAAAGCCATTGTGTGAAAGCCGTATATTCAGCACAGCTGTCCCCCCCAAACACACACACACAGACACACACACACACACACACACAAACATTGACTGACACACTGCTTTTGTTTAGAGTTCAGTTCCATTGCCATCGCCGCACATTTAAATCCACAATCCACGCCATTAACTGGCCAGCTGACAGTTTTACACTTTTACAGCTGTGCTCCTACTGTGCCGATAGCACAGGGTTACAGATATGTTATAAGCGACAGCTCACACACACACGGATACACACACTGAGATAAAACTTGCACTGAAAACTACGCTCTTCCTTTTCCTTAACATGACCGGACTACGCGACTGGTTCAAAGGGATGCAGCGTACAAGTGGAAGCAGAAATGATGCAGCAAGAAAGCCAAGAGAGCAATTACATTCCTACTGTGCCCAGAACCTCTTCAAGGAATAGCACTAGTCTGTTGTTAGCAAGCATCCATCGCATCCCTGTGCCTGTCTAAGCATCAAAGATTCTTCCTTGATGCATAATGGAGCCTATATTTATTTAACCACTCAACTATTTTGAAGTGCTGCCTCCGTGCTGATCAGAGCATTTTTGAAGAACAGAGTCTGGCAGGGACTACATGAAAGTAAAGCCAAACTATGAGCTGACTTTTGTCAGCTGCACTTCCATTCAGCCTGCGTTGCAGCGTGCCTGGTGCCACATTTATTCCGCTTTATATGCAAGAAGAGGGGCCTGAAAAGATGACAGAGCAGAAAATGCCTATGTATTTTCTACCATTGTCATTCAGATTACTTTAATCAGTGTGCAAACAGAGAGCGCCTGGACAAGGCAAACATTCCCATACATATTGAAGTGACTACAGTGGTAACAATGAGCCTGTTGTGGAGACATTAAACAGCACACTCATTCTGCTTCTTCTGTTACAGCAGCAACCACAGGTAAGCAAACTACCAGGGCCAGCAGGGGTGCAGGGATGGGCTCTATAGAGACAACATTGATATGCAATCTTTAACAATTACTGCTCCCACAGACACAGGCAATGGTGCAACCAGGGCTGCAGGGCAGAGGAGGGGGTGAGAGTTTTTGGAAATTCTTAGCCTCTCTGTGGGGGGTGTTATTCGGACAGTTAGGGCAGGACAAGGTGACTGCAGAGTGGCTGATCACACTGGAGCTGAAAACACACTGATTCAGTCACACAAAGATGCAGTAAAAAATGAATACATTTAAAAAAAATCTTTGCAATATACAAAAGATAAACTGATTCATAATCAGAGAAGCAAACCAGGTTCTTTGTGCCCTGTCTGTTCCTCCTCATGTGACCCCACCCAGGTCTGGCCACTTAATCTCCAGTCACATGACTTCATTGCTGCCCAGCACTCTGTAATCTCTCCATCTAAAGGAGAAGTCAAATATGCACAAATCCTCTTAGAATTTTCCTGGGGGATTGTATAACTGTGGAAAACTCCCCCTGTCCTCTCTGTGGCCATGTAGCGTAGCGTCCGGGCCATGTGGGGCTCTGAACCCACCGGCTTGGAGCCAACCAGTCTGAGAGGGAACAACAAACAACAGAAGAGGAGAGCTCGGGCAGCCTCTCGTCCAAGTAGGTAAGTTTGATACCTGACCTCAAGGGCAAAGGGCAAGAGAAGGTACAGTGTGTGTGTGTGTGTGTGTGTGTGGGTGTAAAGACAGAAGGAGGTGGAGGAGGTGGCTAAAAAGTGATGCTCTGTTGTTTACCCTAACTCACAATTAGCATGCTGATTAAAGCCTGGGAACAAAGGGCTTTGGAATGTGACTTACCATCCATCACAACAACTAATTAGCTCGTCTCTAACCAGACTCCCAGACTGGAGACACAAAAATCAAGAAGCCTAAAAGACTAAAGGACCAAAGAAAAAAACTGCCTGTGCTTTTGACGTAGCCTTTCGCTTAAGGTTTCTCAGAAAAAAAAATACAGCTTAAAATAATTATTCAAACTTTGCAGAAAAGGGAACAGCAACAGTCGTGACTTGGAAAAAAAAAAAAAGAACAAAGACCAGAACTCTAAATCTCGATCTCACTCTCTTCCCAGGCGAGAAGGGCACGAGAGTGATGCCAGCATAAACACTGTCCCACCCTTCTTCACAGCTTTCCCTCCAAACACACAGTCACAAACCTGGCTTTACCACTCCTGTATAGCTTAATATACTACCCACAGACAAAAGTAATACAGCAAAAAAAAAGTGTGAATTATAACTCATAGTGAGCAAAACGAGAGGCCCGCCATGCTGGGGTTAGTGGTTTCTCTTCACTTTATTTATTTCCCCTCTAAAATTTAGTCGCCAAGATTTCTACTTTTGCAAATTTTTTGAAGTTAAATGGAAGCAAAGCCTGCGTTTCTACAAGAAACTCCAACTGCTGTCTGTTAGTTTACACTGGAAACCTTTTTTTTTTTTAAGGAATAAAATATATAAATTGATTCTAATCCACTTCAGTGGGTTAATGACAAGAATTTGAAGGAAAGGATGCAAAAGTAAATCAAAACCCCAAATGGGTTAAAGGGTGTAAACATTTTGACAAACCACTGCCTGCTCTTGGAAAACAAAGCAAAAACATGTGGGTCTACCCCCTGAACCCCACCTTGCAGCCCCTTACTGCTTACCTTCAGGTTCCAGAGTGGCCTCCTCCTCCTTGGTGGCGGTAAGGGGCGGCCGGGCCACGCTGACAGTCAAAAGGGACAGCAGGACAGCGGCCAGCAGCCAGGCCCACGAGCCCATCCCGTTAGTGGGGGACAGCGCTCCCCATACCCCCCTTCTCCACCTCCCCCTGGACACTGATCCCATCTGAGGGGGTCCGCCCAACCATCAACTGCTGCAGGGTTGGCCTGTCACTCACCGGAATTCACCCAATCACCTGGGCTGAGAGGTAAGGGGAGGAGGTTGGAGGCAGGTTGATGATTGAAGAGGTAAAAGTGTGAAGAGAAATGCAGAGAAAAGAGAGAACAAGAAAATAGATTTAGTTCAAACAGTTCATCTTAATTCAAAGAAGCTGTTTCAGCACATCCCCTTACTTCATTTTCAGAGAGTGAGGCACAGGATCGAAGCAACAGAGACACTGAGTGTTTCAAAATGCTGTCAAACAAGCCACACCACAGACATACCGAAAAGGTGAGGCAACCCGCACAGCCGCCCTGCGTCTACCTTTACTTTTGATCCATAAGCACCGAAATACATTTCAGAGAAAACAATTTAGAAACATCCCAACTCTAAGTTTCAGCACCATGCTGCAGTCACGCCAGTGTGAAGTCTCACATACTTCACACTTTATTTGATTTCACATAAATTTAATGGCGAAAAGAACATCACCTGTTCCATTTTCCCACGATACTCATATTTTCTCCTCTAAATTACTAATAATTTTTTTTGTCTTCTTTAATAACGGATGAATCACGATATGTTTTCTAAAGTCACTGGTGCAGAATAGGCAATGCACCAGCCAGTGTGGCACCAATTTCTCTGCTGGACGCCGCTTATCCCTGTGCGCAACAGATGCACCAAACCTGTTGCCCGCGCTGTTGCATTTGTGTTAATCGCATTCGTAAGAGCTTTTATTGCATACCCATGACTTGATTATGAGGTCCGTACGGTTTTAATTGAAAAAGCAATATTGCAACATAGGGACACACACACACATCAGTCTGTTTAGCCAGACATCTGCGGCTCAACCGCGGCGAAGTGTCTCTGGAGGTTTGGCTAAGTCACGCTTCCCTGCGCTCCTTCTCCTCCAGCTGGAAGTATCGATTGGTTTCACCCGCAAAGACACATGTAATTTTACTTTTAGAGGGCGAACCCGAAAACGTGCACAGGCTGAGTTATCTTTAATTCAGCCCCTCGGGGGCTGCGGGATACGGACGGTGCCCGCGCACCTGATGTCGGCGCGCATCCATGAATTTATCCCGACGTCTTAACTTTATTAGAGAAATGCGCCAATGTGAATTTCGCAATTAGGGCACCCAATTCCGCATAGTGACAGGCCAGGCACATGAATTATTAATGAAACGTAAACGAATCAGTGCACCAATCAACTACTGGCATCACCGCTGTCTAAAAACTTCTGCAGGACGTAAAGCTCAGAATTACCTAAACAATTAATAAATAAAACTGCATATTTTTGTTTTAGTACCTCACCGTCTATAAATATTGCAATAAAATACTAAATCTTTCTACAGCTGTCAAATATAAATAGCCTACAAGAGAAATGATCAGGAAAAAGAAAAATGCACTGACATAATTTTTTTTAAGTAAAGAGAAAAACGATTTAAAGACGTGATCTCATCTATTCTAAAACTGGACCCACTGAGAGCCTCGCTGCATACATGACCAAGCCTTCATTTAAAAGTCGAGCTTTCAATGAAATTTCTTGGCACTGATTGAATCCCTGATTGAAATTCAAATCAGTTGGCTTTTTCCACAATGGGGGGCTCATTTGGAGCTCCTCGGTGATTTAGGGCTCCGGCACCAAGCAGTGAAAAAACAACAGCGGTCACGGGGTAATTGGCACCATAAATGCAATGTAGAAAATTTACCAAAGTAATAAATAACCAGGACACTTGTTAATGGGCCCTAAAGTGATGATGCAAGGTGTTGCATGGTTCCTCTCGGTATTAAATAAACAAAGATGGATTTCACAGAAAGAGTTTTTACTTGTGAAGGATAAAAACAAACACACACACACACACACACAAACAGATTGAAGCACAAAGCAGTGTCCTGTTGGATGTATGTCACATAATATTACATTTTTAAAAAAAAAAGCTTTATAAAAGAACTTTACGCACTTCATCGACTTCTGAAAAGTCTTTTGGTTAGAAAACTGTAGTAAAACTATTTTCGGTTTTTCGTGCACCCGATAAGAAAATAACTGCACAAACCGTGGACTCGCAAAGCATTTCTACTATCGCGTAAGGCAGCAGAAAACTTGACAGATGAGGCTCAGAGGACGCGTTAGACTCTTTCCCCCCCAGCTGAGTTTTATCCCAAGTCGAGAATACTTACCAGGGAGGACTAAAATCGTGGAGATCTCTGTTTTGGCATGCACAGATAAGGGAGGAGAGAGCATGAGCTGAATCCAGGGGGAGGAATGTCTCCAATACCACAATGCAGCAGAAAAAAAAAAATCTGAGGCGCTGCCTTTTTTTCAGCTTACTATTCCACAATCAGCCGGCATCAACTCAGATCAGAGGATATATTCCAAACCCGTCTGACAGCGTAGTCCAGAGCCATGCAAAGAAATCCGGGTTTCTCCGCGTTATCCTTCCAAAACACTTCGTAAAACCATATCGCTGTCCCCCCCTCCGAAACTTTCCTCCTCTCGTCACCAAGTTTCTTCTAGAGCGCAAAACATGTCCAGAGTTCCCGAGCAGCTCACTTGTCAACTAACCAGAAAGTTTGCAGCTACCACGTACGTGGAACGAGGTCTAAAGGGTGCAGGAGAATAGCTGTCCAATGCAAAAAAAAAAAAAAAAAAAATCATAAAATCCGTGAATGTGCGTCCCCTCGGTGAAACGAGCGTCTTTCGCGTCTCCTTCTTCCGACGACAGTCTTCGCTCTGTTTCTCAGACGCTTTGTCAGGTTTACTAGGTTTTTTCTCCTCCTTACGTCTCCACACACACACACCGCCCTCCTCCTTCCCTCCAGTGCGTGTCATCAACCCTCCTCCTCCTCCTCCTCCTCCCCCCCTCAGCACCCCGAGTGTAATACGAGCCGGTGCTTGGGCGCAGTGCTTTCGGGCCCTGCCTTCCTCCGCCCATCAAACTGCAGAGTTGCCTGACTGCCTGCCCGGCGCTCAACTTGCTGGGTGCAATGCGAGGGCCCCTGCTCCGCTCCGGAGCTGTCAGACCGCAACGCCGCTCAGTGGCCAAGACATGACACAACGTATATACTACAGACTATACGGGCGCACCAAGCATCCCTGCAGCCTCTGCATTAGAGCCTCTGTATTAGAGGCTGCAGAGGGGGATATTCAGATCAGTTTCTTAAAAAGTAGAAATAGTGTACAAGAATTTAGATCAATAAAAACTGAACTGAACCAGATAGTTAGTAAGAATAAAAAAATAGCCTTTTTGATCTGAAATTTAGATGGCTTAAGTAGCAAAGGAAACTGAAGTTCATGATTATTTAAGTACAATATCCAAGTAAGAGACATGAACTCCTGCAGTTATCAGGCAGCTTGTTTAACGAGATAAAGTCTTGAGATATAATATAATATAATGGTTTGGGGAACAATGACAATCAAAGGCCAACACATATTTTTCAGGATTATTATTTGAACTTCATGTGCAGTAATGTGTTTAAGGTATAAAGAATATCTGAATGAAGAATTACTGATTGTTTCCATTCACACTTCTGCCCCACTACATTTTTTGCAACATTACATTTACCCAACTGTTACAATCAACCCTATTTTACATGCAGCATATATGAAATGCTTATAAAGGAAGATTCTATTACAACTAGTTACACGATTACAACCCCAGTTCCAAGAACATTTGGATGCTGTGTTAAAAACAGAATGCAACAGATTTGCTAATCCAATAAACTCAGATTTTATTCACAAAAGAACTGAGAAAACAAAAACTGAAAATATTTGAATTTAGAAAATGCACCATTTTAAGAA
This sequence comes from Cichlasoma orientale, assembly GCA_034780415.1. NCBI lineage: Eukaryota > Metazoa > Chordata > Actinopteri > Cichliformes > Cichlidae > Cichlasoma > Cichlasoma orientale. The sequence continues at coordinate 9,894 of JAVDPK010029410.1, forward strand.
ATAAATAAGGTCATTTTAAATTTGATGGCAGCAACTCATCTCAGAAACGCTGGTACTAAAACGAAACAGCTGGAGGAAAATTTTGCAGCTAATTAGATTAATTGGCAAAAGGTCGTTAACATGAGAGCATCTTAGAGAGGCAGAGGTTCACCAATCTGCCAAAAACTGTATCTACAAATTTTGGAAGAACTCCAGGATAATGATCCTCAATGTAAAACTGCAAGATTTTGACTATCTCATCATTTACAGTTTCTAATATCATCAAAAGATTCTGGGAATCTGGAGAAATCTCTGTATGCAAGGGACAATATTGTGATCATGGAAATCACTGCACGGGCTCAGGAACACTTCCAGAAATCACTCTTTGTGAGCACAGTTTGTTGTGCGATCCACAAATGCAGGTTAAATCATTAAAAGAAGAAGCCATATGTGAACATGATCCAGAAACGCTGCTGTCTCCTCTGAGCCAAAGCCGATTTAAAATGGACAGAGGCAAAGTGGAATACTTCGCCTTGCATATTTCAGGACGATAACGCTAACCCGCACACTGCATGTATCACAGCAGCAGCAGAGCAGAAGGTGCTGAACTGGCCTGCCTGCAGTCCAGACATGTCAGCAACTGAAAACATTTCGTCATGAAAGGAAAAATCCAACAAAGCAGACTCAGGACTGTTGAGCAGCTAGAATCCCACATCAGTGAAGAACAGGACAACATTCCTCTGCAAAAGGTCCGGCTCTGCAACTGGCCTCCCCAGATATTTACAGATGAGTAAAAGTGGAAAACATGGCGCTGTCCAAACCTTTTCAAATTTTAAAATGGTCTTATTTTTCTTCTTAAAATGTTTTTCTTATTTTCTCAGTTTAAACATTTGTTATGTTTTATATGTTCTAGTGTGAATAAAATCTGGGTTTATGGGATTTGTAAATCACCGCATTCTGTTTTTATTTACATTTTCCACAGCGTCCCAGATCTTTTAGAATCGGGGTTATAAAATGTCAGTAGTCCAAATATATTAGCGAAAGCATTCCCTCTGCTTCTGCACTTTTACTGCTTTTGTTACTTAATTTCATACTATTGTCTTAAAATGTGCAATAACAATGATTTGGAAGCAACAAGAAGTGAATGGCAGTTTAAGACGGGGGGTGGGGACGGGGGATATTCTGCATCGTTGCAGAGTTTAGAAAAAAAGTCTGTTTATAACTTTCCTATAAATGAATCGCTCTGTCTGCTGCTCCTACCCAGAGAGAGAGAGACTGAAGGCTGGCCCCCCATAAGTTGTCCCCCACTGATTCAAGCTGTCTCCTGCATTGGTTCAGGCGTTCAAGTGCTCTGAAAGAGACACAGGCAAGGGTGGAAGACTCTAATCTCCGCAGACTTTTTTATTTTTGTCTCGCTTTCACTGCTGGAGTCCTCTTTTTTTTTTTAAACAAGAGAGGGAAAATGCTTTCATTCAGTTTGCACTAATAAGGCTTTTTTTTTTTTTCCTGAGGCAAAAGGTTTGGCCTGTGAATGGAGAGTTCCACGTCTGTTTCTCTCTCCTCTCCCATCTCGGCCTGAAAACTAGTAAAACCATCAGATAACAGTGGAGCTGAGAGGTTGGCTAGAAATACAGAGGGAGCGAGAGGTGAGGAAGGAAAGTTTGACTCATTTTTCAAGTGACACAAAATACCCCCCACTGTTTCTCCCTCTCTGTGTCTCTTTCCTCCCACTACAGAAGTCTATTTACAATCACCCAATTTATTTTCCACTGCTCAGGCATCTCACATTTGAAAGAAACCTCATCAAGCAGATTCTCATGGGGCTCTGACTGAGCACTGGGTGGACTCAGTGCCCTTTGCGTTGTGGTATCCGTCAACCTGTCATTGTCCCTCTTCATCTCCAATCTTTTCTTTAGTCTTGTTTTTTCCTTCTTCTTGCTTAATCCCGCCTGCGGAAGCAGCCACGGTGTTTGGATAGAGGGAAGAAAGTGACAAGCTGGTAGCTTGTAATCAACATGTTAGATGAACATATTGATTTCTTGTCGTTGCTGACAGAGCTCATAAGGAGGCTAGCTAATTGGAATGCCTGCTCAATGATGTGTTAATGACAGAAAAGCTCTTTTTGCTGTGACAATGCTGTGGGTTTAAACCAGGTGCTTGGCTGGGACCTTCCTGCGTGGAGTTTGCATGCTCTGCCTGTTAGCTTAACTCGTGATTGTAACTTAGCTATAGGTGGATGGTACATGAGACAAATGTGAAATTGGCTGTTTTTGAGTGTAAATTGCAGTATTAGGCATTATCAACTATCAACTATTTGATAGGTTGCTAGAAAAGACATTCATGGTACCCAGATGATGAAATCCGGTGTTGAATTTGTGATCCTGATTCATTTGTGACCTAAGTCATTACTATCAGGCTGTCCTAAAAGCTCTTAAGCTTAAACTTACCTTTTTGATCAAGCTTATAATTAGGGCTGGATCAGGTGATCCTGAACCCTCCCTTAGTTATGCTGCAATAGGTCTAGACTGCTGGAGGGATCCCATGATGCACTGAGTGTTTCTTTTTCATTCACCTCTTTTCACTTTGTTTATACACCACTCTGCATTTAATCATTAGTTATTATTAATCTCTGGCTCTCTTCCACAGCACGTCTTTTGTCCTGTCTCCCTCCCCTCACCCCCATCCGGTCGCGTTTCCTGTTAAAAGGGAGTTTTTTCTTCCCACGGTCACCAAGTACTTGATCGTAGGGGGATGTTTTGATTGTTGGGATTTCTCTGTAATTATTGTAGGGTCTTTACCTTACAATATAAAGCACCTTGGGGTAACTGTTTGTTGTGATTTCGCACTATACATATAAAATTGAATTGAAGCGAATCCAGTGATTTCTCCCAAAGGGCACAAAAATACTTCAAATTCATTGCAATTTTGTGCCAGGACCTTAATAGAGCTGTGCATAAATGAATGCCCCTAAGCCTCAATGAACAAACTGAAGCAATGTTATGAAGACGAGTGGGCCAGAATTCCTCCAGAGACTGATAATGTCACACAGAAAATGATTACTTCAGGTTACTGCTGCTAAAGGTGCTTCTACAAGCTACCGAATCATGAGGTGTGCTTAGGTTTATACAGAGTCTGCATAGATGATGCTGTAGACTGTAGGCAGGGGTTAGCATTGCTGTAGGCTCTGTCTTTTTTTTTCCTTTTAACAATTCATGAAATATCACATCTCACAAAAGTCTATTTTAGGCAACCACAGCACAACAAATCCTAACAGGGTTGTATTAGTGATAGCAGCCGTGATTGTGGTGTACGCCTCTGTTGGAGTCAATCATCCATTATACATTGTTTTTTACTGCAGTGGCACATAGACAATCCACTCCCTCACACTGAACAGAGCCAGAGCACCAAACCCCTCCCCGTGTCCCTCTGAATGCTATAGAAGCTTAACAGAGATATTTGCTATTGAGAAAACAGAACAGACTTGTTCTCCTTTAGAACATCACGCTTTCGTCCTCCTTGAGGGTGCTGCAGCTAATCACGAATGGCAGCGATATGTTATTGTAACTTCACTATGCCAAATCTTAGAGCCAACGACCCCTCATTTTTCTCCCAATGTATCACTGACACTGCATAATTAAACCATCAAACATCAGACGGGTGAGTGAGTGAGTCATATCCTGAGCAAAATATGAAACAACACTCACAGCGTGGAGCTGTGAGTGTTGGGGGATGGGGAGGCTGGAGAGAGAAGTAAGAAGTAAAAGCGTGCCTCGGGGTCTAATTTGAACCATGTAGCTCCTCTGCAGCCATGTGGCAATGTAAGGGGACCCTGACAGAAAGTGTGAAAGAAAAGTTTAGGGGGGCATTGGAGACAGACGAGCAGAATTCGGTATTAAGCGTGTGCTTGAAAATGGCATCATTTTTTTTTTAAATCATATGGTGTTTTCTCCACCCAGAAGGTCAAAGCTTACTGCTGAACTCTCGCACCATCTCTTGGGCCATCTCACACTATCAGAGACTCTCTGCTTTTACCTCAGGAGGGATCACAGCAGGTCCTCCTCCTCTGTGTCACTGACACGCTGTAATAACCTCATCAAGACACCCAGGCCTCCGCCGGCCTCTCCGCCTCCTCAGCAGGTAACAGAATGCAGCGATCGAGGGAGTGGATGGAGGGGGAGTGGAGGGTCAATCATCCAGATTCCTCACATGTTTCCACCTTAGTGCTCCAGAGTGTTTGAAATAGCTGGGATGCCTGCAGATCGAGCTTGCAGTGGAGCTAAGCTAAAAGGGGAACATAAGCAGACGGTGAAAGCTGATGTTTCCAGCTCAGGCAGGGAGCTTGATGGTTCAGAATCCCTCGAGCAACAATGGGAAACGGCAAACTGCAGCACACCGAGCTGAAACATGTGCCCGCTTGTGCTCAGTGCAGTTTTACTTCTGATCAAAACGCCTGCTTTCCCTCCCACCTGACTGGCACCATTATGCCTAATAAAAATAACACATGACTTTTTCCAAGGAGAAACACAGAGAAAAGCTGAGTGGAACTGACAACTTTATACCGCTATATAAAATGAAGAATGAATAGCACTTTCTCCCGTCTCTTTAAGCGATAAGCGTTTCTCTCTCGCTCCTTTTTTTTACTCCCCGTCTGTGTTGTGCTCACAAAACACATTAGGCTCACACACACACGCACACACGTACGTACAAACACATTACACAGCTCATTTGGTTCAGAGAACAGGTCACTTTAGTCATCCTGCATGACTCATACTTTGCAAGTCAGGACTTCAGTCTGTGCTGACGGTGTTGAAATCAGGTTTGTTTCAGACCTCAAGCTGACAGTCCTGAGTTAACTGCAGCTGCTCCTCACCTACACATGTTGCAGGCCAGAGCCAAGGATGGATGAAATCATTGAGTCACAACTGAAGGTCACTAAGTAGCAGAGATCCTGGGCACAAAGGGCGCTAAGTTAGTCCTCATGTCACTATTTAAGTTTTACAGCAAGTAAAAAAAAAATGGTGACATGTGTGTTTGAAGTAAAATGTCTTCAGTTACAGTAATCATGAAATGATGTAAACTTTACTGGACAACAAACGCACAACAAGTGACAATCTGGCAGTATTTAAATGCTTGGGAACGGGATCTTCTTTAAATGCCACACTCGTGCATGCGTGTCATTTTAGGGAACACACACGCGTGCTTTCTGCTAGAGAGGTTTATTGGATTGATTGCACTCTTTATTTGAATGAAGCATAAACCCTGCAGCTGATTAGCTTAGCTTAGCATAAAGACTGGAAGCGGGGGTAAACAGCTTGCCAGGCTCTGTCTGAAATCTGCTTCCAGCCCCTCTAAAGCTCATTAACTAAAAATGTTGTGGAAAAATGCTAATTTGCCGTTTTATCGGGAGCTGTATGCTGGACCGTTTCTTGGCTCTGAGCGGTTTTTATTCCAACACGTGGCTTCTGGCAATAAAAGAAAAAAAAAGTTTTTACACCAAATTGCAAATTTTAGTTAATGAGCTTTTGAGGGGCTGTTAGACTGATTTTGTTACCCCTGGACAGACACAGGCTAGGTGTTTATGCTTTGCAATCTTCAATCCAAGCTTAACCGTCTGATGGCTGCAGGTCCTCGCTGAACACACACGCATTAGAGAGCTATCAACTCTTTCCCCTAACGCTCCATCACAAAGTGAACACTGACAGTTTTAAACTAATTAGAGTTAAAAAAAAAAAAAAGTCTCTCTTGCTACTGAAATACAGTGATTTCAATGCGTGATTTACTTAAATGTATATAATTGATGTAATTTTGAACCTGCTTCTTTATTCTGGGAGGGAGTTAGGAATTTCTGCTGACTGCAGTCATTCCTGCACTTCTTCTGCCCGGTGCAGCAGGAAGTTAGGTTAAATATTAGAGTGTGCATCAGGGGCCAAACTGCTCCCCTGAACTAGCAGCTCCTTTGAGTGACAACTCACAGGATGTGTGCTTTGTAGTGGCTATAATCTACTGCTCTCACCAGCAGCATTATCCCCTGCTATGAAGTGAACTGATGCTATCTTTGAGGATGTCCTCGAGGACTCTCCTTTGAAAGACTTTCACTGCATTTTGAAAGCAGGTGTGAGTCTTTACGCCATTCAAAGATGAGCGCAGTCTGCCTGGTTGATTTTTTAGGAAACGTCCGTTGTCACAGATGGTGATAAAGTACGCACTAAAGAGGGCTGAAGAAGCAAACAAAAAGTATTTACTGGCTCTCTGGACTATACCTCACAGACAGTCATGCATTCCCAGCAAAGGCCCAGCTTTCATTGTGTTTATATATTAAAGGAGGCCCCAGGAATAAATCACAGGCTCCTTGAATGGGCTGTCTGACCTTTAACCCCCGTGCAGAGAAAAGATTCTGCGCTATGTCCTGATGTCATCAGCAAGTCATTACCACCAAGGCTCTCAACACCTCTACCATCCCGCCCTAATTCACTCTGCTGAGCTGCTATTGGTCTAGCCCCCTGGCCATAGCACCTAAATCACTCTTGCAGCAGTGCTGGTAGACTTGACCTTGGCTTGGTGCTGTTTTCCATTCCCCACTCCCACATTTAACCATGTTTATTGTTTCTCCGCATCTCTTCTTTTTGCTCTGTCCAGCGGCAGGGGTGCAAGATATTGTAAGTGAGGGGAGCAGTAAATAATATTGCTCCAACATATTTCATCTGGTCACTTTTCGTGGTTACTGTAGCCACAGTAGAGCTGCAAAATATTCTGAAAATACAGCCTGGGTCTAACCTGTGTGCTAATATGGGCGTCTGGGAGTGACAGTTTACTAAGGAGATGTTTAGACATGTGTGAGTGGTGCTTCACAGTGAAGCGTGTTTACCTTTGTGTGGGTGAAAGAGTTTGTTAAAATGAAACCAAGGTGCTGAGGTAAAGCATATGTTTTCTTAAGGGATGGTGAGGTGAGCTGAGGTTAACTATTTTGACCGTGAATGCCAATCTGAGACCTAATTTGAGCTGAGTGCGCTCCTGAGGCGTAACCTCCTCACCAGGACCCTGACCTCTGACCCCCTCCTCAAGTTGCTTCTGCACTACATCGACTATATTGGAGAAAAGGGAGAGTGACAGAGATATATGTCTTATTAAGCATCTCTTCAACTTGCATCCTGACAAATAACTCTTGTGCATGCATGGCAACACAATGCTCGCATTAAGTAACTTTTTAGTTTTATTTTTTTGTTCTGTGTTCCTTCCTGCTCTACTGTTTTATGGTTTCCTGCACTTACTAACGGAGGAAAGACTGTGAGCAAGACTTAAGGCTTCAAGTTGCAGCACGCCAGTGTCTGGTGCACAGACTGACAGATTTATATTGTCGTCCACCACGTTGTTCTGCACTTGCAGGTTCTAATCATGCTGTTGAGCAATGGCATCCCCTGAAAAAAACCATCTCTCAGCATGTACAGGTTTCTTTTTCTCCAGTTTTCTTGCCCACAGCAATGGAATAGAAACCGTGGGCTGGGCGAAGAAGGGCAAATTAAAAACTCCTACTAGGTTTATAAAATAACCGTGCAATTATGAAGGCACCTGGACAGGCTCCTCTGCACAAGCGAGCACACCTCGAGACAAAAGAGCTTTTGACTACTTCATTTATATAAAAAGATCATTCCCCACTTGCCAGGAAAAGTCTTTAGAATAATTTCTTCATGTAAACAGACGTACGCTTTAACGTGCAGGCGCCCGTCATACACTTCATTCATTCTCATTCCTCTTAAGTGCTTCGCAGTTTGGGTGCCCTAATAGTGTGTAATCCATCAATCACGATCAGATCACTGTGGAAAAATGGGACCGGGCCAACACGGAGAGCTGTTCCAGCAGAGAAGCATTTTTGCAAAGACTGATGGAACTGCAAATGTGTTAGTGGTGGAGAGGAGAGCACGGTTAGAAAAAGAAGCACCGGAATCCATCTGTGAGCTGAGATGTAACGCCACATTCTCAGCGAAGGGTTTAATTTACTTCACCTTATAAATTAATAACTTTTGGGCTGCCTTTTAAAAAAAAAATAGCTGTCCTTTAACTGATATTTGGATAATTATTTAGTTACAACTGCAGTTCAAATTTATAACTGAAGCAATAAGTTAATTGTATTAACTGCACATTCAGTTTGAAGTTATAGTTTAGAACTGCAGACTCTGTTGACTGTTTGTTTTGGAGCCCGCGATGCTTTTCAGCCATTAGTTCTGCAATTATAAACCTGTGTAAGTCATTAATAAACAGCTGTTGGTTTCTCGCGCTCTAATGATTCATCAGGTTTGCAGTTAAATTGATAAATACTTGGCTGATGTTTTCCAGACAAGAAAATAATTGGTTGAATGCATCTTTAATGAGCTCGTTTTAAAAAAAAAAAAGGTTATAGATGAAATGAAGACATGAAAGCAGCTCAAAAGTCGTTATTGAACTACTTATTAATCAAACCTAAACCTGATAGTTACTGATTACAAACCTTGAAGTAAAAAACAAACAATTTCACCCTGAGATGAAGAACAAAAGAAGACATATGGACATGTTACACCGTGTCATTATTTAAACAAGAATTAGGCCAAAATGAAGAAGCAGTGTGTGAAAAACTAAGCACACTGCATGATTCAGTAGCTTGTAGAAGCGCCTTTGACAGCAGTAACTTGAAGTAATGGTTTTCTGTGTGACTTTCTCAGTCTCACATCATTTTACAGGAGCTTTGGCCCGTTCTTCTTTACAAAGCTGCTTCAGTTCATTGAGGTTTGTGGACATCCGTTCATGCACAGGTTTCTTTAGGTTCCATCTCAACATTTCAGTCAGGATGAGGTCTGGACTTTGGGCCATTGCAGCACCTGTTTTTTTTTTTTTTTCTTTTTCAGCCATTCTGTTGTAGATTTGCTGCTGTGATTGGGATCATTGTCCTGTTGCATGAACCAATTTCAGCCACATTTTAGCTGTCGGACAGACGGCCTCACATTTGACTCTAGAATACTTTGGTGTACGGAGGCGTTCATGGTCGACTCAATGACTGCAAGGCACCCGTATCCTCTGGCCCCTTCCCTGCACCACATTGCTGACAGTTGGTATGAGCGGTTTGTACTGATATGATCATGTTTGTTTTTTTGCTAAACATGGCGCTGTGCATTACGGCCAAACGTCCCCACTTTGCTCTCTTCTGTTGAGCAGATGAGCTGATCAGGTGTAACTTTGCTAACCTAACCCGTGCTGCCATGTTTTCTTAAGGAGAAGAGGCTTTATCCTGGCAACCCTTCCAAACAAGTCATACTTGTTCAGTCTTTTTCTAATCGTACTGTCATGAGCTTTAACTTTTAACATGCTAACTTAGGCCTGCAGACTTTGAGATGCAGTGATTTGGGTTTTTTGTCATTTATTTGTTTATCATGACTGTATGTATTTTTTGAAAGTGCAAAATTCTAGTTTTGGAAAGAATTAAAATAAAATAGTCACTCTCTAGTTAACATTACTTACTGCATGTTTGCTGTTGTATAAATTGAATAAACTGTAAAATAAATTCTTGTATTAAGACAATATGACTCGTTAGCCTGGAAACAATTCATCATCCAGTGGAATCAGTGTTTGTGGTAATTAAAGCCACTGCAGAGCAGAAATGTGGGAAAATCTCAGCTTGTAATTACTGTAACAGTGGGAGCCAGAGAGACACACCTTGTGAACTGATCCCTGAGAACAGTGATGTTCTCACTGAATGCTCCTCCCCTCTGTCCCAGGGCTGCACAGTTAACCTTGGGTATAAATGGCAGGATAAAAGCCCCCCCTCCCCGACCCACCCCCCCCCCACACAAACACACCCTCACTGTTCCTTGCAAGTGCTGCCCAGCATGAGTTTTCACTCCTTCAGCATGTCACCATAATTCACAGTGACAACAAACAACTGGCCATGCTACACATTACCCATGATCCCCAGCAGAGGGGCGGTGGGGTCGGTGAGGTGCAGCACAGAAAGGGGAAACTGTGATGTGCATAAATCCATTATCTGCCATATCTGTTCACAAGCCTTTTTAATATTTTCTTGCACATTACCAAGTCCTGCTGTGACGCCCTGCAGCGTAAAAACCCATAATTAATATTTTTCTGAACGGTTGTCTTTATTCTGAAAGACAACAATGACGCTTATAGTCAGTCCAGTTCTGTCAGAGGGGGCTGATGGGTTTGAGAAATAGTAAGCTCGTTTCCTCTGAAAGAAAAAGGACAGAGGCGGGTAGTTTTCAGTTTCACACCGCTTGTCAAATACAGGACTCGGTTTGAGGTTTTGTACAACTCTATGGAGCGTTTTCCTCCCCTGTGAGGCAGGGGTGGAGAAAAAGATTGGGGGTGGGGGGCACAGGAGGAACAGGAAGAATACCAATAAGCAGAGAAACAGGGGTAAACTGGAAATAGGAGGGAGGAGGGTAAGCTGGGGGAAAACAGAGGAGCGCAAAAAGGGAATATGACCCTGGCTCAGTTGTAGTCTGGGCATAAATCAAGCTGAGGAGCCATATTGTTCTTTTGCAAAGAGGAGTCACCTCTGAGGATTGATGTGCTAATGGTGCTGATCAGTTGTTGTTTATCTAGCATTAGCAATAGGAGCCAAATCAGTCACGGTGTAAACATTAACCAGGGTACAGAGAGCTGGAGGGTGGGAAAAGACTTTCAGGGAAAATGAGAAAATGCACCGACACGCGGAATGACAAACAGGGTAACTTCTCAACCAAATGCCCCGGGAGTGCAAACAGTTAGTGGAGAAGAAGGCGTCCTTAACCTTTAGATCGCTTTAACGGGAAGTTTCCACAAAATATGAGAAACTGACTAAATATTTACTAGGCGCAGAGGCCCAGAGAGGTAAGTGAGAAAAAAAATGGTGCAGTCTGTTGTTTTCGCTTTTGTGTTAATGGATTAAAAACTGTTTTTAAAAAAAAAAAACAGCAATTTTTTTTCACCTGGATTTGTCCTTCACAGAAGCCCTGAGGCAGCAAAAATAAATAAATAAATAAAAATCACCTCTGTTTCTGTCATTTGCCTCTCCGAGCTTCCATTCCCTCAGTTTCTCATCCTCATCCAGTCAATGCGATGGACGCCAGTTATTACTGAAAAAAACATCCAGATTCAAAAATGGTTTTATTCACACAAATAAAGCATTGCACTGTGACATTTCTGTGACTTTATAGCTGAGGCAAATCTTCATGCAAGCGGTGTTACTTCGCCTCAGTTGAAACATGTTTTCACAAAAACTCGAGACTATGATTTGTTAATGTTAATGTCTTCAGTAAATGACAACATTTTTTGCTGGAAGGATGTTTAGCGGTAAACGAACTTCCTTCCAGTTGTGGCGGCGGCATTTGCATTTCATTGGAAGTCTTGTGTACTAACTATCAGAGTCTACAATGGGAACTTGTTTACTCGACTGCAGCAGCGCCGAGATGCATTCGAGCAAAGTCTCCCATCTGCAACATTTTTCCTGTGGCTGGTAGTGACAATTAGCTGCCCACAATGACACTGAACAGAGGGGATGTTTGGCTTTGTGGTTACTGTTATTGTTATGTGGAACATCAGATATGTACTCTTAATTTTCCAGCTTTTTTTCCATTGCTCTCATGTGGGCTAGAGTCAGAGGGCGCAGTGGAGCGGAATGGGTTTGTGCTGTGTTATCACCGGAGACAAACAGAGAGCGCGCCGATGACAAATGAGGTGATTTAATTTCTTCGGCCTCATGCGAGAAGATGGACAGCGAGCGAGCGGCCGCCATCTGGGTGTCAGGCTGCTCGGCTGGCGGGTAAACTCTCTGCCTGTGATGTGGGGAGCTGGGAGGGGATTGGCCATGTGTCCCCTCTGAGGGGGGTGCAGGGGTCCTGGTGGGACTTGTAGCCTGTGACCATGATGCCTGCTCCCCTGACCCAGAGCAACCACCCCTCACCCCAAACAAGACGCACGCATCCAAACACCCATATGCACAATACCAGGTCACTGGCCACTTGCTCAATCCATTAACACTCTGTTGGCTTTTATATGAGGCTACAATGTTATGAAAAGCACATGTCCAAAGGTTGAAATTCTATGGAAAAGCTGGCGCCCAGATTCACGCTGAGGGTCTGGTATCACTCAGTAATGCCAATATTCTGTTCACCAGTAAACAAGCACAAAATAAACAAAACACAACGTGCAGTTCGCCTTCTGCTCAGGATCCCCTCTCTTAGTTTAGATTAAGAATACAAAGATAAGAAGAAGGCCTTAAATCCCAAACGCAAACACATGATGCAAACTGCAGCAATCAAAAGTTGATGCAGCAAAGATGGAGTTACAGCTTACAGCTTTTTTTTTTTTTAACCAGAGCAAGATTTCTTACCAGATTCACAGTATGAGTCACTGTCATCTGTTTTAGAAAGGTAATTTAAAAAAAAAAAAAAATCAAACTAGACAGTTGGGGCTGTGCTGACCTGGCTTCCAGGCAGCACGATGTAAAGCAGCAGCAGTCCGTTTGTAAATGAAACCAGTCACAGACACTTGAGGTTGTGCTGACCTGGCTTTCAACGGCTTTCTGTGTGTCTCCTTTTTGTCTTTGTCAGACTGCGCGAAGATTAAGGCGCATTTAAAGTTGCAAAAGAAAGCTTCCATTCCGGACCACTCCAAGCGATATATGAAGCAAATCGCAAGTGCATAAAATTGAGTGAACGCATGAAGTACATACACACAATGTTGTAATTGGGCTTTTAAAGAGAATAAGAGCGGGTGTGGGCCCATCTACCCGTGCTATCCAGACCCTGGGTTTTTTGGGGGGCTATGGGCAGACTGCTGCTAGGGTGCAGTCTGAATAGGCTGGCGGCTGAGCTAAGAGAGCTGTGTGCACAGGGCCTCCATGCCTAATCTGCTAATGTATTCCAGAGGTCAGGAGGGTTTTGCACCAAATCAATGGAGGGATTTACACAGCTTTGCCCTGGAATGTGTTCCATCCGCACTCTGCTTCGGAGAAAACATCCACCTCTGCTTTGCTAGGCTGTCCAATTTTCCACAGCATTTAACCACAAAAAAGGAAGAGCGAAATTGAAAACGAGAGGTGCAGTAAAGCACTCTCTAACCCATCTCCTCTCTTTTGCATGCCCACCACAGAGTGTCAGTAGCAGCAGCCCAGTTTTGCTGCTGAGATGTTTTGGTACGCCTGAATCTGTCTGAGCGTCTTTGGTCCCTGACACTGAGATGACTAAGGAGTGACGCAGTTCAGCGCTTGGCCTTTAAATACAAGGGGAAAGACATTAGTAAGGGAAGAATTAAAGAACACAGAAGAGCAGAAAAAGGTCTTTGTGTGAATGTCTGATTTTTTTTTTCTCTTCTAGGATTTGAAAGGTACGTGAGGAAACAAGGTGATGACATTTTGGCATCAGCACCTACACCGAGTCTACACTCATAATTTAATGCCCCACGGCTCAAATGTTCTATCTGAACATTTCAAAAAGTTCACTACAACGGGCAGCAGTATGGAGCATCATGCTGTTCGACCTGTTAACAAAGCTTCACCCCAACCAGAGAGCGCAGAGTCGAGCCTCGGTGCGGCCGGACCTGCTGAAATATCGATCAACTTGTTTAACCCTTCGTCTGAAGTACAAATCCACATATGTAGTTTTTGTGTAAGTATTCAAAGCTAACTGTAGAAATGACAAAGCCCTACTTCCTCACCTCGTTTCCATTAGGTTGTAAAAATGATTGAGAAGACACACAGTAGGGAGGGGAATAAGCTCACTCTACAACCTAGCACTCAAAGGTTCTGATGTGAGATCATGGGCGATATTTCCAGCTCCTTATCTCTGGTGCGTCTGAGGTGTTTTATGCTGCACGAATGTGTGTCATTCAGGTCTTGTGTGCGTAGGAATGCACGGGGGTGATGCAGAGCTCGATCCCTCCTCTCGTCTCTGTCTCTGGCTGTTGGACCGGGCCCGGCTCGGGTCATAAATAAGCCGAGCCCAGACAACCAGACGCAGAGTAAGGGCCCTGGCCTTAAATCCAGGCAGCCCAGCGTGGACTAAACCAACCACAGACGCACACAGAGAACCACTTGCTGCCCTAAAACTCTGCACAGAGGCCACAGGTCAGCTTCATATAAGTATGTTCAGCTGCATAAGCTTTGAAAAAGAGATTGATGTTCTTCTTCGCAGGGATGTTTTGCGTTATTCTTTCACATATATGTCTCAGGGTGAGATATGTTTTGCGCATCTGCTACATGGAAGGCAGATAATAAGGCGAGGTTTATATTCATAGTGGATTTACAGCGTATAGATCTTTGAGGGGATGAGCCATAAAGGCAGATGCAGATTAAGATACGGCCCACTATGATGTAATTTCTTCCTCTTAAATAAATAAATCTTTTTTTTTTCACAAGTTGTTTTTTAAAAACTTAAAAAAAAACAAAAAACGTATTCTCTCATTTTGTCTTGTCAAAACTCCTCCTCTCTCTAACTTTTGCTGCCGCCCCCTTTACCTAACAGCTGATCCGTCTGCTCACTTCACTGCTGCAATGCTACATGATCTGTTTACCAATACTGGGTTTGGCTGCTGGGTAGAGGGAGAGAAATGACTAAGAGGCTGTTTGAAAGGAAATGGATTTAACTTACACAGTTAACCTCAAGATGAGTATCTGACTGCAGCACAAAGGGGATTTAATGGCCTTAGGAAAAAGGAAGATTTCAACACTGCAGCACATTTATTTTCCTCATTGCACTTCAGTTGTTTTTTGCAGTGATGCTCCAAAAGCCACCAAAAAACAAAATTACACAGGACTTTACTGTTTTTGTTCAAGTTTATTGCAAATCATAACTTTCCAGTCTTCTTCTGGCTGTAGCTTTATATTTGATACAGACATCTGAGTGGTACTGACCAACTCATCCAGCTCTCAAACAGAATATACTGAAATATTTCTGAAGTTGTTATATGATGAGATGAGCTTTATCCTCCAATTCAAATGCACACCCCAAACCACAATTCCTCTCTGCTCATCTCCACCCTGTCTCTCGTCCCAAGCCCCATCCTTCTGAATGTCATGATCTCTCCATTCATCGGGCAGAGCGTTTCCTTTGCATGGGGTGACGGTGGGGGGCCAGCAATTTGATAAACCCATAAAAGGCCCCCATGTTAGCCCATGAAGGCCCCGGATGGCCTCTGACACCCGTTCCCACAGCCCGCTTGTCTGTCAGCCCATCTGACTGACAGGCCCTGTCACCCCACCCCCTGAGGGTCACGCCCACTCCAACTGCATCCGCCTCCCCCAAAAACCCTGACACATGAAACATCTCTCGGTCTGGTCTGCCACTCGTTAATATGACTGACAAAAGCTTCAGCCTCAAGCTCTCGCCCTCCTCAGTACGGGAGGAGGGGAGGAGAGAGTGCGGGCATGGTGCCCAGTGTCTCCACCTCATACAGTCATGAACAGGGTCTCTTTCTGTCTTTTCCTCTGGCCCTTCAGACTCTTTGAAAAGCAAGAATGCACCATGCTAAATCTGCCCACACTGCAAAGTGGGTGGTGTGAAAAGGCTGACACTGATGCCACCCTCCCTCTGTATAATGGCACCAACACTCCTGGCAGGATGTTAGGAGCCTGTGTCCTGCAACATCAAAGGATATTTAGTAGTAATTTGGCAACCGGCTATTAAACTGATGTGTTTTTATACGTTTCAGTGCAGCACTGACTTGGATGAAAAGCAGTTCTCGTTTTCAGTAACGCCACAGCCCAACGATTTCTAGACTTTTTAGGACCAGCGACTAGGTTCCCCTTACAAAGGAGAAGCTTTTCTAGGCCCCATTCCTATGATTGATATGATGTGTCTCTATCTTAGCAGCTTCTAATGTCCTATAGATAATGATGTTTGGACTATTAGACTCAGTATCGCTGCTTTATTGATGTAAATGAAGCATTATCTGTATAATAACACAGAACAACTTTATGATTAATCGCAAATGAATCTAAGGGTCGCCACAGATCGTATCGTTGCCCAGTTTTTCTGGAAAAGTTTATCTTTCCCACTTCCATCCACGTTAAGCTTTGCATAAAGCCACACTCTGTGCATCTGCGCACGGCTAACTGGAAACAAATCAGCTGTAAAGGAAGTCCATCAAACTGTAGAGAGATGGAAAAACAAGCCGACTGTGCAGTGCAGGAAAATTCCTTATACGTCTTGCATCTACTGTTAGCAGAGTGTGTGAGATCCCTGAAAGTGATTTGCTTGCAATTGAAGTACAGTCACAGCACATTACAAACTTTGAGGTTATAACACTGCCCCCGTACTGCACAGCCACACGTAGCTTCTAGCTGAGTGCTACTGGAACCAGCTTATGCTTGCCATCATCTGGTGACGGTGTTAATAACAAAAAGAGGGGACCTAAATTTCAGATTTAAGGTGTTTAAACTGTGGATATTGGTCAGCTTCAGTTTTCTACAAATTCACATGCCTACAAGTATAAATACTGGAACTGGAGGCCAGTTCTGTCTGGAGGTACACACATCAGTGTGATGGAAAGTCACCATCGCAGGCCAGGAATTCATCTCACCCTGTCTTAAACCAGCTGCCTTAAAGAACCAGGGGAACATTAAGAGGAGTCTTGTGGGAGGGAGTGAAGCAGCTTTCTATCAGGAGATGAGATAATGTGAGGAGCAGCACGCACACACACACACACACACACACACACACACACACACACACACACACACACACACACACACACACACA
>JAVDPK010029594.1:0-26516 GCA_034780415.1 Cichlasoma orientale
TTTTTTTTTTTTTTTTTTTTTTTTTATTATTTTTTCCTCTGCGTGTCCAGTCTGGATACGCAGCGGTCTGGAAGTGTAATCTGGTATGAACCGAATCCGTCCAGCAGGTGCTGACAACCGGCCAGGTAGCATGGGTTTATTCCTTAGACTGTATTATGCATCTCCCGGGACATGTGATGGGGTTAGGCGAGGGTAACTAGGCGGGTAGAAAGGGTCAAAAGGTTCTTTTCGGACTAATTACAGGTTTCACAGCACAGAAGGCGCATCAGTGCCTGTTCTAATACACGCGGTATTGCGGTGAAACCAGTTGAAATAACTCTGACCCCCCTCATGTCGGTGACCACAACAAAGAAACTTTCTTCGGTTACAAGAAATCTCAAAAGGCCTAGCATTTCCACGAAGAGCGCATTTCTCCCTTTATCCCGAGTTCAAACTGTGCCGTGGAAGCTTTAACGCTGTCTTTGCGTCTGTTCCGCAGTCCGAGCTGAACATGCACTGCAAGGGTGTTTCCTTTAATTCGGAGTTTAAAAGGCAATAAATAGACTAAAAATGAATAATAAAAATCCCAATGAGGTATATTTTTGGGCAAAAATGGCAACACTGCAATATAAAAATTATCCATAAAGATTCTGCACACCTGAGAAAATCACTTTAGCATTTTCAGCAACAAGATTTTAAAACACCCAAATGCATATTGGTCTTTTATACAGTGCTTTTTGTTCTACCACATATACAGCTTTGCCTATAATTAATGAAAATGCACTGGAAATCTTTACTATATAACTAAGGTTGTCAAATAAATGTAGCGGCCTTGAGGTCAGTATTGATTTATGAACCGCAACAGAGCATAATGAAAATCTAAATGCTAAACTACTAATATATCAAAATTTTAGTCCCAATACTTGAATAATTGTGCTATTTTCTTCAGACCTGCCCTGTTCACAGCACTTTAATTTATACCAAACTATGCAGAACAATGAAAAGATTCTTTAAATGCTGTGCGCTCAGACACACTCTTATTAAAAGTGCGTCCCTGGTATAATAAAATGCATCAGTCTAGACCTGACGTTGAAGCCCTCAGGCAGTGGAAAATTGAAGAAATTGCGCCTACTGGAGAAACTGTGATGAATTGCAAGTCAGTATCAACTAAACATAATCAGTAAGGTCTCTGTATTTCGAGATTTATTCACATGCATATTGTGTGTTACGTGGATACTTATGCACCTGAAATGGCACTGCCGTGCTTTCAACAAGCCTGCTCCATTTTTAAAGCCCAATATTCCAGTGTCATTCACGCAAATCTACTTAAAACTGCGTTACAGTTGATGTGCTTGGATTTGTCATGCAAGCAGAGACAGGATGCCGAGGAGTTCCCTCATGAAGAGGGGTAAGATGGACGATGCCGCCACCTGAAGCATCATTTGACACTCAGCTGCATCTGGAACATCTGTGGTGACGGGCGCGTCCGTTTCACCTCGGTGTGCATGTCTGCTGCAGAGCCTTCCTGCAGTATCTAGGGGACACTTTTTTTGAAAGCAAGCCAGGTAAACCAGCTACCTAAAGAACAGAACACACGCTTTACATATTCCCCCCCCCCCCATGGCCTCTCAACCAGTGCGAAACGTGCTACGGTTTATTCTGTGCATGATGCTGCTGACGGATATTTTATGTGGAACATCAAAACAAATCCCCACCACACAGCAAGAACCTAGATACATTTGTATTAATACGCATATGAAAAAATAAATAAAGCCAGCTAAGCCGTGAGGTAAAACATTGATCTTGTCTTGTAGGCAAAGGGGTATTTTCTTTTAAACAATGTCTAAATAATCAGTCTCAGTGTGACGTCTTAGCTAGTAATATAATCCATGAAGGCTTAGGGAGAGACAGCATTGACTGCACACACACACACACACGAGCATCCTAACGGATTATGTCCCATCCCTAAACCAGGCTGACCTCTGACCTTAAGGGCCAAGGAAGACACATGTTAGGTGATAAGTGAGGCACAAGGCCTATTGTGCAGACAGTCTCCCTTCCCCATTTATTGACTTCCTAAATGATCCATTATGAAGTGATTTATGAGGTTTACCACCACACCAGCAGGCACTTGTGAGGCTACTGGGTTGTTGTCTGCTCCATTCAGCAAACATCTACACCAGTGGACCCAGCATTTGATTTATCAGAGAATGGACGGAAACCGGCCCACATCTAGTGTTTGTTCAAAGCCAACAGGGGAGTTAGGAAGCCATTATGAATGCAAGATGTCACAGGAAGGGTCAGAGACAAAACCTATACTCTGCGGGGAAGTCCATTAAACTTATCGCAATACAAAAAAAGGGGGGGGGGGTACATAGATTTTTAAAAGAAATAAAAGTTTTCAACACATTTCAAGTATAAATAGAATTTGAACAAACAAGCAAAAAAAAAAAAAAAAAAAAGGTACACTAACGGCCTCGTCTCTTCCCTGCTGGCTAACGATTCCAGGCCGTTACGCTGCTCTGACTGTTTGATTTCTCAGGCCTTTCCTGTACAGCATGATGAGCTTCTCATCTCGGGATCATCCCCGGAGCCAAAGTTGTTACGAAGCAGAACGTCTAGCGTTTGAAGCTCTGGCCCCCGGCACACCCCCCCGACCTCTCGGCACGGTGTGGTAACACATGAGCTCCAATGCTGCTCATTGACTCGCAGAGATATTGTGAGAGACGGTGAAAAGAAAAACACCTCTCTGTTTTTCTCTAAGACCCTTCTTGACAAATGTCATTTTCTTAAAAGGACGTCTGTATTTGGCATTACAAATATAAATGTCAACAACCGTCTACTGACTTCTGTCACAAAGGAAATTAAATTGTACCTTTTCTTTACTTTTAGCTTGACACTTTTTTGGCACGAGGGTTAAAGGACTTCACGTTTTATTGTTTTTGTCATGTTTTCATTCACAGAGAAGGTACACTTATTAAAAAAATAAATCAGCTCATAAACAGATTATGCTGACCAGGGAGAGCAACGCCATCCTTGTGTTCTCCGTGTCCACGCTGTGATTCACTTTGTTTGACAAACAGCTCAGGTCAGCCTGCAGGGCCCGTGTGTTAAGCTAAAACCTGCTAGAATAACAACATGGGATTACGTAGCTGCTCAGGTGCGGCATTTACCTTAAATTCATGTCCACTGAAGCAAATCTGCTTTCAGATCACACAATCACATAGCTGCACAGAGCAGTTTAAAGCCATTCATTTAGTGCCCTTTAACAGAAAAGGAGATGCTGCTGGTGCAGCTCTGACAGGTTATATTCAAATAAAAATATAATAATATTAAAACATGATGTGTGAAAAGTATTTTATTCTGGAGACCAGTATACTGCTCACCATCACTGCTTCCTGCCTGTTCTCAAAGAGATAAAAAAAAACAATACACTGTATCCGTCTCTATATTACATTTTAAGTATGAAAATATAAAACTGAACTGAACATGGAAATCAATTCTGATCATGTATTTGCTGCCACACTTTATACCATGAAGAGGATTTTCTTTTCTTTAAATTCTCATTCTTGAGATTTATTAAGAATTCTTCTGAAGTAGTCTGAGGCTGTTTCAGCTTTGTGGATCAACTGTAATTGCAGTGCGTCAAAAGCACAAACCGGCGCCTTATTATATCAGTACAGATGACCACAAATCTCTATATCCACTCAGAGCTCGGTGACTCAGCCCGTGTCCGCTCCCTCGTTGTAAATTGACCACAGGCTGATTCGCTGGTCCTTCGATCCAGCAGCCAGCACTCTCTGCCTGGGGTCCTGGTGGTCAGAGAAGGCCACACTGAGCACCATGTCGGTGTGGTACTGCAGTACCGCCAGCGGTCGGAGCTTCTTCCAGCCAAACACTCTTACTCGGTGGTCCCAACCTGCTGATGCCAGAAGTTTACGATCCTTCCGGACGCACAGCTGGGAAACCCCGGGGTTGACCAGCGTCACACAATCCTGCAGCTGTAAAAATCAGAAAGAGGAAAAATATCTGAGCAGGTGATTGCATGTTACAAAAACACAAATGCAACGACATATTTGCATGTATTCCAAGCCTTGTGCTTTTTAAGGACGGGATGCAGCGGTTTCTTTTTTTTTTCCAAATGTGTTAGTAATGTAAAACCAAATAACCTATTTCTCATGCAAATAGAGACAAGAAAAAAAAAAAAACAGGCATACTTAATAGATCAGTTCGTCAATTAATCACTGCCGTCTGGGAAAATGCGGCCAAGGCAAACACTGACAAGGAAAGGCTATCAGCTGATCTGATGACTGAGGTCCAAGTGTGAGGCTGGAGGTCTGTTGAACCTGGCTGCATACTCCTGGGACTCAATCATCAGCCATAAAACATTAGGGCACGAGGGCCGCGAGTAAATCTCTCGGCGACCCATTATTTGGTTTGGAGTTAGGGAGGCGTATTCTGTAAGCACGACGGGGCTGTGAGTTACCTGCGTCGCAGTTTGCATGAAAGCGAGAGACCATCTCGCTGAAATGCTTGTTTGCAGAGACCTTGTTGCTTTAAGCACCTCTGATGAATTACATTCACACTGAAAGGTCTGATCAGTGGAGAGAGACCTGATAAATACACCGTTGTAACGTCTGCCTGCTAAAGATTAGCCACAGCCCCCTCTCCCTGTGATCAACAGCGTCCCACAGACTGTATCCATCTCTCTAAAGGCGCAACATTCTGACAAATGAAAATGAATGGTGGCTAAGAGCGTTCTCTGAAGGGCCCGGTGCGGTGGGCATTCCTGGGGAAGCGAACGTGCTCTTCCTGAAGGGTAGGGATCTCCACTACATCACTATATGAGACACAAACATCTGGCTATGGGAGCTGAAATCAAACTGGACAGCGTAAAATTGACTTCATAAGTCGTGTCTAGGGAGACTAATGGTTTGGATGGGGAGGAGATGTTGGGAGAATTTATCTGCGTGCTCCTGTTCCGGGCAGAAACCATCCACAAGCTGCATGTGGAAGATATAAGCCAGGTACTCATAGCCCAAGTGGATAAAGTGGAATGCAAGGGAGAGAGGGAGCAGGGAGGAATGTCATTGATCATAACAGCAAGAAAGCCAAGGTCAGAAGAGGCAGTGATACGATTTCATTTTTTCTTTTGTTAATCAAACCATCATCACAAGCACGGAACTGTGTGCCCACCAATAGACCAATAGAGCCAGACACACAGATACAATGCAAAGTAGGGGGTGAAAGATTGTTTGGAGCTTTGTTATTACCTCAAGTATTTGGTATGCCCCTACCTCTCTCCATCTGGTTTGCATTAGAGTCCTGATAATGATGGGTTTAAGTGTCTGTTTTTGTTTGTTTTACTTCCCATAGTTTGTGTCAGGAAAAGGCATTTGTTTCATTAAGGGGTCAATTGCAAGCAGTAAATGGCTAATGATGTAGTGATGGTCATTCACCAAGCCTGGCTGGCTAATTGTTTTTACTTTCTGTCTGAGAAAGTGGAGAGAAAAAGTAGTAAGGGAAAAAAATGGCCGCCTTGTGCTAAAATTTATAATGAATGATGCTCATGTGGAGCTCTGCTGGTTCCCGACTTGCCAGCGATCAGTGCCGACTGAAGCGATCAGCTGACTGACTGAAAAAAATAAAGAGAAATAAAACTGTGAGATCGAATTAGCTGTTAGCTTATCAAATTAAAAACACCACATCGGCTTTATTTTAATCGCAATTCATTTTGGGCTGTTAACATTTCAAGGTGTCACTTTGGGGTCTAAAAAAAACTCTCATGTGCGCTTGAACCAGTTCTTTGGATAATGATAAAACAAACATTAGGATGATGAATCCATTCTGATGAACATTTTGTCAACAGCATTGAAGTTTGGTATTTTGAACAGAGCCACACACCCTGTTTCCCCGAATCCAGCCTTTGTGTGAAGCTAAGCTAAGCAGCTGCTCTCCTAAATGTCAAACTATTGCTTCTAGCAAAAAAAAAAAAAGATAAACAAATACTGCTTCCAGCTGATCAAATTAGATTTTTTTTTCCTTTTCTCTGAGTCTTCTAGAAAACCTAAGTAGATTGGATTTGGCTTCTTAAAAATCACACTTTTATGGTCAAAATAAATAACTGAGTAAGAAAAAAAAATCTGTCGATTAATTTATGTTAAAAACGTAAAAAATGGTTGCAGCCTTTTAAAATATCATTTCTAAATGCCAGAATAACTCCTCTTTGTTCTCGTAAAGGAAATAATCTTTTCTAACTCGATGTTCTCCAGCGGCGGCGTTGTTGCTTTTGCTGCAGGGCCACACCGCATCTAAATGAAAATGCAGCTGACTTCAAGCGCTGCCATTAACCAGTTCTCAGTCTGTAATGAAATCCATTAGCTCTAACCGGGGAGTCTTGGCTCATATTATTTCCACCCCATTTTTCCTCACTTTGCTTCCTCACTATCTCATCACAGACAGAATCCATCTTTGGGTTTCATCATTCTCTCTTTTTTTTTTCTTTTCTCTTGGAAACACTCCTTCCTGGCCTGCGTTACAGCATGCAGATAAACACACACAACAGGTTTGCTGTCTAAACGCCAGATTTCTCAGCTGTCAGGAGGCTACCAGCTCTGCTCAGCAGCTGGGCCTATGACAGATCCAACACAAACTAACACTTCACGATCCTCTTTTGTAGCATCTCACCAGAGCGAGCTGATGTTCAAAGGGAGCGTCCGCTTGGCATGTTTCACTCGTGCTTTGCTACGCTTTTTTTTTTTTCCCTCCTGTCTTTAACCTCAGTCTTGGCACCAATCCTGGTGTTCACACTGATCTACTGAAACGTCCCATCATCGCTCACTCACTCGAGTCTAGCGGCTGGAAGGGTTTTCGCAGGTATTTCTGACACACCCTGTCCCTGAATCACACTTGGCAGTGGGGAGATTACAGCCTTTTGTCACCTTGTCTGTTACAGCCTGGCTCTGGCTGACAGGAGATGGATTTGTCAGGTGAGCAATCCCATTCAGAAAAGATAGAGGAGGAGGAGGGGTGGAGCTCCATAAAAACAGAGAGGATTTTTATAATAGCAGCACAACTGAAGTTGCCACGACTCAGCACTAGCTAACGGTTGCAGGAATTGCGGCTTCCCAAAGAAATCATGCAGGTGACTGCAGGAGATATTTTTACAGTGCGCTGCATGTGAGGAGCAGGATGTCCACCTGTAGAGAACTGTCATCAGTTTCAGCAATAGCTCGCTGTCAGACATGCTTGATTTCCACTGTTAATCTTCCTCTGCCTATACCCGCTTTCTCTTCCTCCAGTCTGCAACTGCTGTCTTTTTCTTCTCCAGGAGAAACCCGCCACTGCACTTGCCAACGCTTGCGAGTGGCCACCGAAATGAACGTCCATCTGGTTTAACAGCTTGTAAACCCTTAGGCCCACGTCCTCATACAACGTAGTCCCAACCCTGACAAATTCTCAAAAAAATGCACACGACAGCAGAACAGGGAAAATTGCTATGAAATGATATCAGGCTTTCCAGGTCAAAGAGAAGATAAAGGCCTCTGGAAGCCATGTGAAATACATTAACCTCCATTCCCGAGGCTATCTGTCTTTATCTGGCCTTGATAAGCTCACTTCACAGCCTTTCAGCCTCGCTAAATCATAACTGCGCTGTGTTGTGTCACATTCAGTTTCCCCACCATTTCACAAAAAGTATCCATCTGCCTTGCCAGCCAGCTCCGCTACACTGGACTGTACTGCAGGGGTAATTTGTGGGAAGTGGGATGCTGTGGCACTTACAGCCTCCTCAGCCTTTATTGCAGCCTCCCACTGTGAACTACTGTTCCCTTTACTGCAGATGTGTTTTTTGTTTGGTTAAGGGGCCTCCGAGGTTTTGATATTTTTATTACCTCTCAAGGGTCATCAGTCAGGACCCCGGGCCAGGGTCCACCAACCGGCAGGTCCCCCCCCTCCGCCCGCTTACTCCGGCCACACAAAAATACTTTTGTGGGAAGAACTGAGGATAGCTGTCTGGACGTCACACTGAGCTGCACTTCAGAATAATTTAAAAGCCCCCGTTGGATCCTTTCCCTCTCCTTGTGCTTTCTGCCTGTCATACTCATCCTGGATTACATGCTGAATCAATATTTTGTTGCTTGTGCAAAATAAACCAAATAAACCACCCTCCTCCTGTTTTTGGTATATTGAATCAAATCCTTCGTGGTGTTTTTCTAGACACATATTTGGAGTGAAAAAAAAAACAAAAAATGGGGCTTTGCAAATATTTCTAATTCAAGCATTCATTTGTAAAAAGCCTCGGAAAGAATAATACCGCTCCACCGTGCAGGAGTGTACTATATCAGCCTCAGGTTCCCCTTGGCTCAGATTCATGGGATTGGCTGAAAAATAGGAGCATTCCCTTTTGCTCATGAAATCAAGAGAAAATACAGCTTCAAATGAGGCGTCAAGTCTCTGAGGCGTTGCCTGTTATGTAAAATGAATTATGGTACAAAGCTGATAGGATCTCTTTTGGTGTTACAGCATATGCCCTGGCACGGGATTTACTGTATAGACAGGACATATGCTTGATAGTGTGTCTGCGTTTTAATAGTATTATGATCAAGAGTAATGTTGTATGCTAAATTAATTAAGGATGTCCAGATTTTGCTCTTTTTAACAGCAGAGCACTGCACACATTTTTCCAGGCCTATAATCACTGATATTGTGAACATATCGAGGCCTAATATGCGACTGTGTATCAATGTACATGTGGGTGGTAAGATTCTGGAGTGACAGCCCCAGCTTGGCCCTTGGCCCCCAGCCCTGCCAATGCTGTGTAACCAGCAGCTGATTTATGGCCCCTGGAGCCCTGCTGAGCCTCTTCCTCTTTGGCCCCTGATGTTTTCCAAGCAAGCCTAGAGAAAGGTAACACTCCTCTGCCCCTGTCTCCTCCATTACCTTTTTATAGTGTTTCAATGGATTCTCTTGTTCAACAATTAGTTAGCCAGTAGGCATGTTTGAGATCTTAACCAGGAATACTTCAGTAACCAACATGAATGAGCACAAACAGCTCAACAGAGGTGCTTGTATCCTACGGAATACTTCTAAAATAGCTACAATAATTACCTCTAATTTGACAAAATAGGTAAAATTATTTCATTTAAAAGCAAGTACACACTGAGTCAGCTGTAACACCCGAGCACTATATGTTGCAATTTGCAATGAAGGGAAAACCAGCTAACAAGCAAGCAATCATTTAAGTCAATGTAAATCATAAATACTTGAAACCGCTAGCTAAAAGCAATGATTAAAACTACAATTTATCAGTAATCACTACAGGTTACTGCAGGTGTATCATAAACAAATTCACCTGACAGGGCTGTGAAGATTCATCAGCAAATAAAAAGTTTGGGAGCCGCTGGACTAGTCAGCGCTAGAACCTGTCCTCTACTGACCTGCAGGTTGCTCTTCTCATCCAGCATCCAGGAGGAAAGCGTCTTCTCAGAGGAGCCCGACACGCCCCTCAGACTTGTGGTGTCAAAGGTCAGGCACATGACAGGCTCAGGGTGGGCTTTGACTTGGCTCAACTTGGACCTCTGGCTTACGTCCCACAGCAACAGAGAACCATCCTCGTATCCAGCTAACAGGAGAGGCCCGGGCCCCGAGTCTGGCTGAAGTGAGGGAGGAATATGACAAGAGGGAGAAGGGACAACAAGATGGGGGAAGAGGGAATAGAAAGTGAAGTATGAGTTAAGATGTGAGACGAGAGCTATGTCGTGAAAACCGCAGAAACCGCTGCGCGGTGCTGGAAGCTGAGAGGAGCAGAGGTTATCATCCTGGAAGCTCCCGCTGACATTCAGAGAAATGCTGTGGGCTCCATTCGTCAGCTTGCTGCTCTCTCTTTCCAGCACTCCATTACACCACTCCTCACTTTGCTCCTCATCTATATCACTAAGCCACAGACATCACAGCCTGCACAGATAGAATACTGCATCATGTAGAGAAATAAAATAAAACACTGGAAAAAATATGGGTTTTCGTGACATCCAGTAGAAATCTTGTCTTCATGTCTTCCTAAATATCTCATCATTATACAATATTGTGGTTTATCTCTGCTTTAATGTGTTCATGTTTTATTATTTTTGTTATGTTTTGATGATGTTTGCTAGTATTATGCTTTTTGTAGAAAACCAGCACATATAATCCTGCTTCACATCCACTTCACCTCCTGACACTGCAGATCCAGCTTGACTGTTTACAACTGCTGAATCCATCAGAGTAAATCTTTCAAATCGTATGAAATGAAATGAAACCAAGTGTGCAAACAGGCATCAGACAAAATAAAAACTTCTGTTAAATATATAGAGCAATCTATGGTAACCATAAAATGTAGTTAAATGCGCATTAATCGGGCAAAGTAAGCAGTGCAAGATTTAAAAAATAATAATAAAGCTGTGCCTTCCCACTGTTGTGAGTCCACAGATAACCTCTGAGTGCCTGCTTCCTCTGCACCAGTGTAATCAAACAGCCACAGAGGTTGAGTGGAGGTGTAGCTGAGCTTGTAAATCATGTCTGTGAACAAGAACTTAAAGGTGGGCTGGTGAAAAGTAGCTGCCTTATATATGCACCGCTGGAGGGGAGAAGTGAAGGGCGAGGGAAGGACACCTGGTGAGATTTTTCCCATCATCCCACTTTCTGAAAATCACAATTTTTCTGTAAACATAAACACTGCGCTCCGCTCTCCCATAAACACGTCCCTTCAAATCCACAAATGTGACCTGTGAATAAACAGATATGTACATATACACTAACTCCTGCCTTTACTTTAAAATACCATCAGCGCTCCAGAAATAGCACAGTGCCATGCAGAAGCTTGGAGGGTAAGAAATTTTTTCCATATGTGCAAGGAGGCTGGGTCTGCCATTTTTTCCACTCATGTCCAAGTCCTCTTCTCACTTAACGCCCTATATTTCTCTTCTTGCAGCTTTAAACAAATTATAGACAGAGTCGTGTATTCCTTCCAAACACATCAGCGAGGACGAACACTAAGGGATTATGAAAACAAATAAAAACACGTGAAAATCAGTGGCCCCTGCTTGCCGGCAGGGACTGGGCTAAGTGTTCCAGGCTAGGGGCCCACCGTTTCACTTAAGTGTAGGACCTCCTTGATTGATGATGCCATGGGTCAGAGGTCAGGGAACCCTGGGTAGACATGTAATTCATTATATCCTCCACAGGCCCTTCTACAAGAGGGCTCTCTGCTGGAGTGGGGCTGGGGCTCTGGGAGAAGATTCATCACTGAAGAGCAGTTGGAAAGATGGATTGAAGCTGGCTGGAGATGCAGGACCAATGGAGGAG
The DNA here is from genome assembly GCA_034780415.1 of Cichlasoma orientale. Taxonomy (NCBI): domain Eukaryota; kingdom Metazoa; phylum Chordata; class Actinopteri; order Cichliformes; family Cichlidae; genus Cichlasoma; species Cichlasoma orientale. Next base: position 11,320 of record JAVDPK010029594.1, read on the forward strand.
ACTTCTCCGTGTCTCCCCTAGGATGACAATGTCATGTGACATTCAGCCATGTTTTTATAGCTGTATTTACATAGCATATTAGAGTGTAATTAGAGACTGATTTTTTTAAAATCATTTTTTTAGCCTTTAGTGAACAGGACAGTCAAGTGTAGACTGGAAAGTAGGGAAAGAGCAGGGAGGAATGGAGGACAAACCGAGGCTTCTGAAATTTCATCACATGGTTTGCCATGTGAGCTACAAGCAGGTGAGCTCCAGGGACGCCCTATAGGCTGATTTGTATCCTTTTAACAAATATGTCGCGATGTCATTCTGACATTTTTCCCTCTAAACACCAACTAAATTACAACCTCTGCAATCCAAAGAAGTTGGGACGCTGCGTAAAACGTAAATAAAAACGGAATGCAATGATTTACAATCTCAAACTCAAATTGTATTCACAAAAGAACATGGAAAACATTTCAAACATTTAAACTGAGATGAAGGTTCAAACTGAAGGTAAATACTGGCTCATTTTGAATTTGATGGCAGCAAAACATCTCAATAAATAGAATAATAAATATAAATTTAATCAATAAATTTGACATTGTCTTGCTGAAATATGCTCTGGCCTCTGGATGAAAACACATGTTGCTCTAAAACCTGCATATACCTTTCAGCATTGATGGTGCTTTTCCAGATGTGCAAGCCACCAATTGCATAGATACTAGTGCACCCCCATACCATCAGAGATGCAGGCTTTTGAACTGAGTGCTGATAACAAATCAGATGGTCTCTCTTCTCTTTAATCTGGAGGACATGGCATCCATGTTTTCCAAAAATAATTTCCAATTTCTAATCATCTGACCACAGAACGGTTTTCCACTTTGCTTCAGTCCATTTTAAACGAGGTTCGGCCCAAAGAAGACGGTGCCGTGTCTGGATCATGTTCATGATGTGCATAATGGAGCTTTAACCTGCCTGAGGGCCAGAAATTCATCTAATATCATTGCATTGTTTTTTACATTTTACACAGCATACCAACTTTTTTTGGAATTGAGGTTCTATTAAGAATTGAAATAATCTAAGTTTACATGCTGTAAGGCGGTATAGCAGCGGCCTGTTTGACAGAATTAACACTCTGAGGGCTTTTGTACTCTGAACATTCAATTGTTCATTTCCTGCTTTCTCTTGTCTGCTGAAACACTTTTAAATGTTCAAAATCCAGCCGCTGCTGAAGCAACATAAACTACAAATATGAAGTCTACAGGCACAAAAAGAAGCCCTAAAAATGAAGCCAACACAATAGTATTTGATCCATTTTGTCTTGCTACAGCTGCAGTACTAATTCTTTTCACCGATGACTAACGGGCATATTATTATTTCTCCCTCTGAAACAAGTTTGCTGTATAAAAGTACTGAAAATAGAACATTTACACAAATTTCTACAACCTACTAAGCATCACAAAATTGCTTGTTTTGTGTAACCATCAACCTAATTTTTTTTATTATTATTTTTTTTTATTACATAAGGAAAGCTGCAAAATCTTACATTTCAGAATCAGGCACCTTTCCACTTTTCAATTTTACCATTTCAAACAGGGCGGAATGTATTTAAGAATTCTCCTGCAGCCCTTTCCCCCCATTTTTAACCAATCTTCCTCCAAGTTTCCCATTTTTCTCCGGAATGGATATGCAGACATCTTTATCAAATAGACAAAGCTCAACGATCATAAGAGAGGTCATTAAATTTTCTCACTGGGGCTCAAGAGCCTATTTCACGTACGTGAGCAGAATAAATCACAGTAAGTTCCTCTCACGGCTGTCACTACGAGAGGGAAAGAAAAGTGCAGCTGCAGCCTTAAAGCAGTTCAGTTTTATCTAAGACCACAAAACTCTGCTGTTCGGACAGCTTTGTGTTTGATTTTCTTTCTTTTTTGACATTTTGTACATCAACTGTAAAATCAAATTTGTGCGTATTATGTTTGTGTAATGATGTCATTTAGACAAGCAGAAGACTGCAACTTTCACTGTAACTGTCATTTATTTTTCGTGTTCAATAGTAAAATTAGTAAAATTATTTTTTCCAACTACTACAATAGTCCTATAATTATTCAGAATAGTTAAAGACTATTGTGGTGCTGATTAGCACAAAGCAGCGTCCATAAAACAGCCAGAAATGACACTAACACTCAACAAAAACAAACTGGTTTCCAAGCGAGAGTTAAAAAATGTAAATGTAAATTTTTATGCATCATGTCACTGACTTATTGACAGCAACAAATATATGCATATATGTTCCATTTATTGGTGAATGTGTTCTGTACTGTGTTTATCATAAGGAGTCAGTGGACTGGTACTTAGATAACGCTATTCAACTCTTACTGACGCTATAAGCCACATTCACCCGTGCTTTATTCTTTGCCTTAAACTCTTTTTACCCACACACTGATGAAGCATCAGGAACAATTTGGGGTTCAGTGTTTTGCCCAAATACTGTTTGACATGCAGACTGGAGAATCCACAGTACTTCCTGGACCATAGCTGCCATATGTAAGAACATTTGTTATAACCTATACTATACAGTTTATAGGCATATCATTTTTTAAAAGTATTTTTAAAAGTAACATTTGCCAAGGACAATGCAAAGGGACCATTTATATATTCAGATGTGCACTGTCTCTTTCAAACAACAAAAAAATACACACACTAAACAACATAACAGGACAAAAATAGCATCATGAAGCTAATAAATATTCTGTGTCCTTTCCTCGTGTTGTAATTCTGGCCTAAATCATGAACAACCCTCGGACCAGTTTGTTTGCTGATGTGGCCGCCACAGGCCTCAGGCAGACACTGCTTCAACATAAGGAACCAATCGCCTCCTTCGGTTTTCGTCCCGGTCTCACCATGATGTCATGGCCACGAGGCAGCAAGGTGATGAGCTGAGAGTGATGGATATCTGTATAGGAACATTTCCTTTCCCCCCGCCAGCCTCTGTTCACATTAAAAGCCTTGCACATCATATATCACTACTGTCCCCCTGGCCAAGCCTGACATCGACACACAAGTCAAACCCACATGTGGAGGCATTTTCCTCCTCCTCCACTCTCCATCGTTCACAGCTTCATAGCTGATCAGATGCAGAAAAATCTGATAATAAGCTCTGTCACCTTTATGACATAGTCAACTAAGGGCTAGGTGGGATTTTAATGGGGTGAACTGTGGCTGAATTTGGAAGAAAGTGCTGCTTAAGACTTAATCGTTTCCATAAACTCCAGCAGAGCGGTCTTAAAGGCTGACAATAAATCTGTTGGTGAGTCTGTCTTAAAAATATAGGAGGATAATCGCTTCTCAGTGGTGGGAATAAAAGAGGGAGGGGTGGTGAGTGGGAAGACAGAGAGAAGAGATAATTGGCAGTGGCTTCTTCCTGGAGCGTGTGTGATAGGGAGAGACAGGGTGGAGAGAGGGGATAGCCGCTCCGGCCGCTGCCTCCTGCTGTATAAGGTTAAGGAAACAGTAGGCAGCATACGAGCATTTAATGTGACTGAGAGAAGACCTGCCAGTTGGTGTTTTATAGTGAGAGAAAGAAGGGGTCGTGTGTGTTCACAAATGCACCCACAGACTGGGCTTTCAGTCTTTCCCAGCGCTTGGAACCTCTTGAGTCACTCAGTCAGTGTAACAGATGCACATGCTTTGAAGGGAATCGGCCCGAAATGATTTACAATCACCTGGGCCCTTCGGCTTTGAACTCAGACAGCTGCCTGTGCTGTATTACAAAGATATTATATAATTTATAATGATATAATTGATCATTATGTTTCCTGGCACTCAACGCTCAGCCAGCTTTGGTTCATAAATCAGATGATGAAAGGTGGGTGCAACAGTGAAATCAAAGGCAAACAAAAAAAAACAAAACACAAACACGGTGTCAGCAGGCACTGAGACTCTAACTTTGCTCTAAAATATCACAAACAATGTCACCTTTATAGGCTTTGCATTTGACTTATTAACTCTAATTAGCATTACAGGAATGGCAGGCTGAATGTGCACAGGCCAGCAGCTTGCCTCACTCCGGGGTTTAAAATGATAAGCTGTGTTTTGATTTCTGTTGCCTGTAAACTGCACAGCTCATTAAATTTATGCAAACCATCCACAGTCTTGCATCAAAACCTCCATTCAATCCCTCCCTGCAGCCCCAAACCCAAAGAGTTAATAATTAACCATAAAAATAATTACAGGGTTGCATTAATGGGTGGAAAATAAAACTTTCAACAGCATTCACAAAACAGAAAGCTGTAACTTTTTGCCCAGATCAGATTGGATGTACAGCTGCAGGCTGATATATGGCTGTGAACCCCCAGCCTTTCCAAACACTCTAATTACAGTGTTGGGACTCGCTGCCAGCTGAGAAGAAACGCTCGGAAAAAATGGTGCGGGACGAGTTGTTAAGCTGTAAATCATGAGCTGCATCTCACATGTGCATTTTTTGTTTACTTTAGCAACTTATCGCGGGCTGCTGTCCAATCAGAGCGAAGCAGGTATGTACAGAGGCATGAGTATTTATAGCAAGTAGGAAAAAGAAAAGTACATAATTTGGCTGTCAGTGTGATTTTTCTGAACTTGACAAAGAGATCAGGCCTAAAGGACCATATCGCATGCATTTCCTTATTTTCTGTCATGTTTCAGTGGCAGCTGCTCATCTAACGTGGCCAAAGTTTCAAAAAGCTGCTTGAAACACTCCATTTCAGACATTTTCTTTCTACTTTCGGCTCTGCGTTATGTCAAATAGAGACAATATCTCAGAAACACATCTCTGCATGTGCGCACAGAAGCCCCTCCCAACTTTAGTTCAAACTTAATGCTTACGAGGGGCAACCAATCAAGAAGAAAGCTGTCCTGAAGGGAGGATGGAAGAAACTAAAAGGACTTGTTTCAGACAGTGGATCAACTGAAAGGCTGTACCAAGGCCCAGTTTAAGACAAATCAGTATAATTTTGGACCATGACCCACGCAAATATATTGGCGCTGTAAATGAGCGTGATAGGTTCACTTTAAACTTCACTCATACAGTAAATGTTCCAGTGTATTGGAGCATATCTCAACATGTACTGGTAATGATGCAGAAAAATGGAGTAATAGACACTTTAGAGTTTCCACTGCTGAGTCCAAGAACACAATAGGTCGCCTTTAAAGTTATAAAAACAAAACAACCATATGTTTTAAAAAGATATTTGACAGCGATGCTTACCTGCCACAGTTTTAGACACATGACCATCCCCAGCTTTTCTTCTGGTACCAGTGTGCAGACTGCAGTCTTACCGGGCAGCTCGATAATTTTGACCTGTGTAGAACACGTGACAATAAGAGGTCAAAGCTGACTGGGGATGACGGAACCTGTTACAGCCATACTGTGCAACACCGTGTGAGCTCAAAAGGTACCACTGCACTGCAAAGGAACTGAAAATGATCATTCTAAAGTGCTGATGTTCAGTTGTTGTTTTTACTGCATGCCTGCACAAAATGTGGTGTTCTCTCCATGTCGTGGCTCTCGAGATATTCAACTGGGAGAAAATAAAAAGTCAGCAGGTCACCAGAATCAGTAGCATACATCCCATGAGAACAATGGATTTCTGTGCAAAATTTCATGGCAATCCATCAGCGTTAAAATGCTTTCATCCCAATCAAGGTCATGTTCCAGCCAAATAGGGCTGCCATCCCTAGAGCCAGATCACCGCGATAGCTAAAAACAGCAGTATATATGCCACTTAGGCTCATTCCTTTCATCTTCATAACCTACTTAACGGACTTTCTGTTTTCATTAATCTGTTTTCATTACTGGCACAAAGTTACATATACACACAAAATCTAATTGTCTGCAAGTTTCTGCCAAGTTGGGATTTGTCTGTCTTCTGCATTCAAATAACAAAACTCCAACCCAGATCTATACTTGCTTTTTTAGGACCTCCACAGATCTGACTGCCTCCGACCAGCAGTACAGTATCATCCATCAGTGCAGCGCAGCCGCCTCACTGTCTATAATAAATCCTGCTAAAGGCTCACCCTGCGACCTGAGTGGTGTTTTCTTGCACACATTGGCACTGATTCTGATAAAAATACACAGACTAATGATGGTGTGTGTGTGTGTGTGTGCGTGTGTGTGCGCACGCATGTATCTGCGTGTACCCCCACATCCTGACCAAAGCTCATTCCTTCGACTTTCTCCGTGCTGATGATGTACGCTACTCATATTCATTCTCATTAGGCCTCAGATTAAACAGCCATTTAAGGAAGCGATCCGTATTTTAGCGCTAAGCCACATCTGTCCTGCATGTTTACCTCTGCGTGCCTGACAAAGAGGGCCTTTAAGGACTTCTCTGTGCCTCAGGTGATCACTGTTCTTGTGTGGCATCACACTGCCCATAAATAAAACTCCCACGCTATTAATTAATGTTTCATGGCGTGGCAGCAAATCAGCTGGCAGGAGAGCAGTAAACAATAAAACCACCTGAAATAGGTTCAGATGGAAACTGCTGCCTGTCTTGGTTACATAACTAAATATTGACCCATATTTTGCCCGAGGCGCTGAATCATGCCATTGTGCGCGCTCTGTGGCAAGTGCCTATGTATTGTGTCCTGAGGGAATTCATTAATGTGGGTGTTTTACTTGCAGATGCATGATAAGCATCTGTCTTGGTCAGTTATGTCTGTGGAATGGGGTGGAGAGCCAAAATGACAAAATCGAGCGTGGCCTGTTTTGGTCTGCCGTTTATGGGTGTGTAGGTGTGTCTCTGTCTGTGTCTGTTGGGACAATGGCATTATTGAGGTGCTGGGAGTCACAGGCGCCCTGATGCCTGGCCTGCTGGACCGAGGTTAGCAGAGGCACGTTTGACTGGATCAGGTGACCGCCCCGTCCCTTTCAAATGTAGCTCCTCCACAGCAGAGCACGTAACATGAATCTGGAGGCAATAAAAGATGGCTGAATAGCTGGCTGCCCCATCCTGCCTCACCACTCAGACACTGGCTCCACATAAAACCAAACAGGCGTGTGGGTGTAGAGAATTAACCTCAAAGACAAAACTATGATTTCATTCCACCATCAGGACCGGACAGGGATTTCTTTTTCTTTTCAAGCCACCATTCAAAGATAAAAATGTAAACAGTTACTTTAATATAGCCTTTTAAGCAGGAAATAGTTATATTCTGCAAAGCACAATTAAACTTGCATTCTCATTTGGGGATTTAGACCACAGCCAAAATGAACTGACATTTAGATGGTGTTTGGCATTAAGTTCCTCTCCTGCAATGTGCCCGCTGACTCACAAAATGAAGGCAGGTTTGCTAATGATGCCATTTAGATCACGGCTTGATCGTTTCTGGCTGCGAATGCATGCTCGTAAGTCATGTTAACACTACTTGAATGCATTCAATACATTTATGGATCACATTAAATACAAAAGATCACAGCGGTGTCATAATACGGAAAGATGACAGAGCTTTGTTGTAGCAAAACAACTCTGAGGAACACAATTTTCCGAGAGCACGCTTACGGTAACAAAAACCACAAATATGTGTGAACTCCGTTTAGTTAACTGGCAACAGCAAGTCCGGTCAGGTTTACACAGGATGTTTTTTGCATACTCAACTCAGACGCTTTAACCAATTAATCTGCTCACCAAGAACGTTTGGAAACTGAGCTGTTTATAAGGGAAATCCTTCCGTGTCAGTTACAAATTAAACAGTATAAAGTTACTCATCAAATTCGATATAAATATGTAGGGTTGCACTAGCAGTCGAATACCACCTATCGCAGTGTTGGGTGCAAAGTGTTCCAAAGTAACGCATAACTGTAATCACATTACATTTTTCAGTAAGATTTCTTTATTCCAGATATGGAAACGTTTATGCTTTCTCCCTTTTTCTGTCATATATGTACAGCTACAATAGCAGATGCTCATATTAAACACGGCCAAAGTTTCAAATTAAAGCTGCAAGCAGCGATCATAGGGCCCTCGCGTCCGGGCACACGTCCGGATGCGAGGTTTCAAATAATGAGTTCAGCATAAGTACAACTAATCCCTATGAGCCAAAAGCTCAGGCTGCAGATTGTTTTGTCTACTCTTGGCTCTGTATCATATGATATGGTAAGATGTCAGTGAAAGAGGATGTCCTTAATATGGTTCTCTCAAGCACACACACCTGCTGCTCGAACTTTCTGTTCACAAAGCTCAGCCAATAAGAAGACAGTTAGTTTAAAACAGCCGATGGAGCTAAAATGGCTCATTTTAGACTGAAGATGAACTGAGCCCAGTATAAGATAAACAGGGACTATTTTGAACTGGGAATCAAGGTTGCAGGCATTCAGAATATCCCAGCATATTCCGATAAAGAGGCAGGGATGTCTAACCTCCTCCGTCTGCTCCCCAGCACAGGCCAGAAGGTAGTTTGCAGAGCTTGTCTCCAGCAGGGAGCACTGACAGAATCCAACACTGCCAGTCCACACTGACTCCACCAGCTCACTGCGACCTTCGCTCACATCCCACCGGCAGACCTGCATGTCCCGGCCCTGACTGCTCCACCAACACAAAGATCAAAAATCAAATCATTTTATCACCAGATAGTCTTTTAATAACAATAATAATTAGAAGAAAACCAATTCTGGGATAAACAACACCTGACATAGAAATAATACTCATTCACAAACAAAGGAAGAAAAAGGTACGAATCAGACAATTGAGAAAGGTTTACCTGATGATCGTATCGGCTGACTGCAGTGTGCTGACCCAGATGACAGAGTTACCAGAATGACCTTCTATGATCTTCTCTGACCTCCTGCTGTTCAGGTTCCAGACATGGATGGCCCCCTTTCCTGTCCTGCAAAACCAAAGACCCTTTAATGACCATGCCACACACAGAACCTTTTATTTATTGAGCTCTCTTCTTACCTACACCTACAGCAGCTATAAAAAGGGTAAGATCTGCTCTTGTTCAAAGAAACAAATAAAAAAAAAATGAAAAAAAAAGATGTAGGATCAAAACATGACTCACCCAGAAAACAGAAGAGGAGTGCCCTCTCCATGGCAGCTAAAGTGGAGTGTGTTAAGGGGACCACCCGCCCCCCTCAGGGTGTAAATGGGGGATGGAGCAGGACGAGACATCCTTTGGTCAAGCAGTCAACATGTGGATGAAAACAAGCCCCACTGCAGTCACTGCAAGAAAAAAAAAAACACATTAAGTGATAAAATGGAAAGGTTGGAAATGCGTACAGTGCAGACTGTATTTCTCCACAAATAGCCCTGCAGTTTCTGAGAAATGTGTTCCATTCAATATAGGCTAATTGGACTCATTTTAGATGAATATGATGAAAGAGGATGCCTAACAAGTTAAATCATCAGAAAACTTGTGATTTGTTTTTCTTTTTGCACAAACACTGAGCACAGTCCCTCCATGAGAAGCTTCATTTTGCCTTCAAGCCTTTCACTTCCACGCAGCAGACAGACGTTTTATGCACTGTCTGTATTTTCTCTATTGTTAGTAGGTACAAACCCTGTGGCTCTCTCAGGCTTCCTCCTTCCAGTCTGCATGAAAGCACCTCTCTTACTCAATATGTCATAAATCACCACCTCCGACAGCTGAATTACAGTAAACAGAGAGAGATTCGGGCTTCTCACTCCTCCTGATCCATGGCCGTTGTCCCAGAGGCAGAGGTAACAGCTCAGGCTTTCAAGTTGTTTGTAGGCTGGGTAGCTGAGGAAACCAAACCGACCACAGGCATGCTTGCAAGGAAGTGATGCTTCAACACTGAACTGCAGCACAATCACATGCGAGCGACTCGTAGTGATTAGCTGATATCACAGCTAATAAAATGCTACCCATCAGTCATCTTAACGCCATGCTTAAAATTCTGGTGTCAGTGAACTGAAATGGACCATTTTTCTATCAAAAGAAAATTTGGGATGATGGAGCCCAACTGCTCATGCAACTATAAAACGTAACTTCTTTACATGAAAATACACTTGCCGACACAAAGCCTAAGGATGAATATTTCTCTGACTCAGCTTATTTAGTTTTTGTTATTTGCTGTAGTCCCCCATTTTCAAGTGAAACAAAAAGATCTTTTTTATATATTTCAACTCCTCATCACCATCTTCCAACACTCATTTTAGAGAAGTGCATCTTTCCCCTGGAATTTTTTGAGACAGTCAGATGGGAGGCATTCGATGAAGTGACATGGAGTGACCTTATTCAGCCAGTGTAAAAGTGAGGTGGCACAACAGGTGAATATCAGCCACTCACATTATCTAGCCATCTATCAACTGATATATCAGACTCTTGTCCAATGCATCAGCTTTAGTGTGGCATTGATAATGGAGGTACTTCCAATTTGGGATCCATCCAAGAGATGCCTGTTGTCACCCAAATTTGTTGTGCAACAAGACAATGAGCCCAAATATGAAGCAAGAGTCATAAAAATCTGCCACAGGAAGAATCCTGTCACAGATAGCACGACCCCCACAGAGCCCCGATCTCAACTTCATGGAGTCAGTCTGGGAATACGTAAAGAGAAAGAATTGAGACGGCCAAAATCCACAAAAAAGCTCTCTAGGATGCATGGCTGCTACACCACATTTTAATTAATCTTTTTTAACTGATTAATGGCATTATTTCTGAATGCATCCCCAAAGGTACCTAAAACTAGAAACCTTATTCTCCTGCCCCGACTCACTCCCCTCCCCGACTTTTACTTATCATAACCCTTGCTCTCTGCAATCAGCAGACACTGAAACTGGAGCCAGAGGCATTCAGGAGCAGCTCATTTCAGGAGGTTAGTGGTTAAATTGACCATGTGAATCTGTGAAGCAGAGAGACGGAGACCCCTGATCAACCTGCCTAATTAAGCAAATAACAGCACAGTCCCATGGTCTAACAATGACACGGTTACTTCACCAGCTATACTGTGAATTAATATATAAAGCAGAGGTTAATAAAGCATCTGCTTTCTCCTGTAAGTAATCTTTAACGGAACAAAGGTAAGTGGTATAGAATACAATAAATGTAAGTTTCATAGAAAGTAGGCCATTTCCATTCATTCAAAAAAACAGATTTTATGCAGCAATTAATGTGAATTAAGTGCTGAAAGGGTTATGCACACAATTCCTGCAGGTGTCCCAACTTTTCATTACAGCTTACAAACCCTCTGTTTGTACGACAGCAGTGCTGGAACCAATGTTAGGACAATACTCAACTTTAATACTGAAGTAATACTGAAGTAATACTGAAGTAATACTGTATATCGGTGTGGGAAAAGGGCAAGTAACAAAGGCAGATGGACTGCTTGGTCATACTACAGCAAGACACAAAGGCTTGGAGAAAAGAACTAGAGCGAAGCTGCTCCTCCTGTGAATGGGTGGGTAAGACAACATTCCTGAGTCCTGCGCCTGCGTGTGTGCGAGACGGGGGAAGCGTACCCTGATAACAGGTGGGCTATGCTTCCATTATTAGCCTCTTGCAGCGTGAAGCTGTGAGTCACATATAGGCCTGAAACTGGTTGTTTTCATTGGCGACAGACCTGCAGAACTTTCCAGTGGCACCTACAGCTCACTGTCAACCAAAGACAACAGCCGGACACAGTGACGGACACACACGGTGCAGGGCTCGAAAACTGAAAAACCAAACATATCCAAAAGATGAGTATAATGGCCATTTTCCCCATGTCACTACTTCCTCAGTGAGGTTTTCCAGGCATCAGCATTTCCACTGAACTGCCCCAACAATGGGCCTGCTGTCATGGCTGCAAGTGAGTCACCTACAAACCCAAACACAAACATGCAGGCAGCTCAGGAAGGGAGAGAAAGACACTATAAACAAACAGCAAGGTGACAGAACGTCACTCAAATGTATGCGCAAGAAGTTAGCAAAGAAAAAAAAGCCAGAAAAATCTGACCTGGCATTTGTCAAACTAATAATGCTCACTTGTTGTGGCTGCATATGCACTGTAGTGGTTCAGCTGTAGTAAAGCTGGCAGACGGGACCCCATCAAAGAGTGTCAAGGAGAACTCTCCAAAACGTACTGGGCTATTTTTTTAATAAATGGAAGAAGACTTCATGAAGTGGCTCAGTAATGGATAACAGACCAGGAAGATTCTCTAAGTGGCCCAGATTTTTTATTAAACATGTCCACGAGAAAAAAAAGCTAAACCTAATTAAACCTTTTTGTCGTGTATCATAAATCAGGCTGATTAATATACCTGAGCTGAATACGGGAGTCAGCGGGAAGAAGCAGGAGAGGAAGACTGAGGTTCCTGCTGGCCTTGTAACAGATAAGACAGCTCTGGGTAATCTGACTCAAAGTCCATGGATAAAGGCAGTTTGTCTCTTCTTGGGCCGTCTGTCCACACCTACAGGGTAATTAGGCCTAATTATGAGAGAAAGGTCCGCTTCCCCTTCATGTTATTAAATAAGAGCCAGCCTCATCCGCCAAGGATCTCTCAACACCAGCAAGGGGCTGGCGACCTTCAGATCAAACACAGCGACTATCTGTGCCCCTCCCGACTCCAGCACCACCCGTTCCCCTCCTCAGCATCGCTGCACATATGAAGAGGGAGGGGACAGAGAGGGTATTCGTTATGATATGGGGCATCAAAGTTTTTTTTTTCAGTAGAGTTGGAGGGGAGACCCCAGCGCATTCCTCGCTTAGTACTGGTATCATGTGATCGGACGCTACCCACCTGAGCTCCTGACTTGCCAGATTCTGCCACTCATAAATAAGAGCACAGAGGGAGGGATATACTGATCACAGGGGTTGATTATAGAAGCTTTATAATGTCCCAGCTTCACAAGAGCCATTATGGAGGCATGGGATCCTGAGATGCTGTGCTCTGATATCAACCTCATCAAATATGAGATCTGAGCTGCATGATGAAAACCCAAAGCAGATTACACATAACTCAAAAGCTCCATTCTAGATGTGCCTTCCAATGAAAAATCTACTTTAGGACCTATCAAACCAACAATTTTCAATTTCTCTGCCAACAAACGTCATAAAAAAGGTTCCAAACCCTTCTGTGGCTGCTACATCATACATCAGCTATTAGTCATACTTCAGTATTAGCTGTTTATCAAAGGCGATGCTCTTATCTGCTGTTTCCCTGCTTTTTCTGGCCATGATGGCATTTCCACCTCACTGGCTGGTCAGTGGGTGGTGAACTGGCTCTACAACCATTAGTCAGCCCTTCTGCCACAACCCTCCCCCTTCCCAACTAATACAGGTCCTCCTGAGGAGGAAACCAATGTGCCAAATAGAGAGCAAGGTCCATTATAAACGTGCAGCTAGAAAAACAGAATGGGAAGTGGCAAGGAAGAAACACACCCTTTATTGTGTCTTGGTGGGGGTATCTGGACTGGATAAACAGCCCAACGTCAGATAGAGGCTGAAGTCAGACACAAGTGCACCAACACCCACTGTCAGTCACAGATCCAATGAGCGGGAAGAGGCAGCATTGTTCGCGTGAATGGCGTGAATGCTAAGCAGGGGCCACTGCAGATAAGGGCTCAATGCCTTGTGGGAGTCATTGATGCAGGCACTGATGGAGCACCATGTCAGAGGGTCCTGATTTAGGAGGTTCTGACTGTGGTCAACAGGTACCAGGAGCCTTATCTGTTTGCATTATCACCCATTTCCTCCATGAGGTCATTTACCTGAGCACTAGAGGAAAAAAGGCACACAAGAGGGTCGACAGCTCGAGTGTCATCATACATCACCGCACATTTTGGGTCTGATCGCCTTCGGATATACGGGGATTATGTTGTCAATGCCGCAAATATAGGGAAACAAGTACATGCTTATTGTGCTCTGATTCAAATAAGACATCATGCACTGGGGGGGATAGGGAACACAGGAAACAGCAAGCTGTTACACTTCGTCAGATGGCACATCCCCCACTCTTTTACCTGTCAGTCAACTTCAGGGGCAGTGATGAGTGACTGAATGCACGAATCAATGGTGAAAAGTCTGACAACGTGCTCACTATTTGTACATGGTGAGCAGCTCCTGGAGTTCAACCAGAACTCTCAAATGTGACGGGGTAAACAAAACCCCATTTACCACACCTGTCCAGCACCTGTGCATCCTGGCGGGGAATACAATACAACCATCAATATGAAAAGGTCACAGAATACATTTCCCAAAGGCTGTATATCTCTATTAACATAATAACTAACATTTAAACCTGCAAATACGCACAAGGACTTGAATCTCAAAGACAGCATAGACAACCAGGACAGTACCACTCTTATCCATAAACAGTGTGCAAATTTAAAAGGTGATTTAAAAATAATCATTTTATTATAAAGACTCTACTGTTCTGATTTATCCCACTCAAACCATTATTCCAAAATAAATAAATAAAACTCCATCACAGCTACTTCCAATACATTTCATGAGAAATGTAGTCTAGTTATTACTACAAACGTTGTTTAAAAAAAAAAGGGGGGGGGGAAAGTACTTTTAAGTACCTCACTGACCTACAATAATGGGAACAACCCCAGTGTATTCACAGTAGCAGTGTACTTTAAATAAATAAATACAAGATTTCGTATTAATACCGTTCAGAGGGCTGACAAGAAGCTGCTTAACTATATGCAAAATAATAAAAGGAATTTATTTGCCGTGGGAAAAGCGAAGATTTGTGAATACAGTGCGCCCGGCTCTCCACGCAGATGCTGGACCTCACATCAGAGCTGTCCGTTATCATACTGGAGCTAACACGTTACACAAGCTTTTGCTAAAAACTTAAAACATATTTTTTTAAAATACTTTGGTTAGTGACAAACAGGCTAGCGTTAGCGACAGGCTCGAAAACAGCCTACCTGCAGCAGCTTTTTCAAGAACGTATACACCTTGTTTTTTTTTTTTGTTTTTTTTTACATAACAGGGATTATTGCTGGGCATAGCAGGTGCAATATGTGAAAAGAAGCCGCTTTAATGAATATGCTGCAAATACCATTTGAGTGAGGCGCCGGTGTTTTCACTGAGCATCTGCGAGACAGGCTACATAACATGCGCCGGGCATGAAGGACCTCTATTTACAGACTGTGAGCTGTCCACGAAAGTGCCTGAACAGAACAGTCATTCATCCAGGCTCGCTCTCTCTCTCTCTCTCTCTCTCTCTCTCTCTCTCTCTCTCTCTCTCTCTCTCTCTCTCTCTCTCTCTATCTCTCTC
>JAVDPK010029677.1:0-26472 GCA_034780415.1 Cichlasoma orientale
GAGAAAGCGTTTGATCGGGTGGATTGGCAATTTCTTGAACAAACATTAATTGAGATGGGATTTGGTGAAAAATTTACTAGTTGGTTTCGGTTGTTGTATAAGAATCCTAAATCAAAAATTAGAGTTAACTAACTAAGTATATATTGTTTAATCAGCTAAGCTCAACCCCATGATTTCTCGGAGCATCCTGAGAAAGTAAATACAATCACACCAGAATTGCTAAGAGGTTTTATTTGACTTTATCTTCCATGATGCAATGAGCAGCTCATGTGCTTCTCTTGTGACTGTCACTAAATTTGTATCTCCTCTCCCTTGTTTATCCTGTGTCCTACCTTTATGTAGACATTTGTGACACCATGAGGTACATGTTTCAGATATGTTCTTACTCACCTGATTATAAGGAAGTGAAGTCCCTTGGCTTTTGTGATTTGGTGTTATATAATTAAAACTTAATTAAGTGGATACAGTCAATGTGTGACTTTGAAAACTTGGTCAATTTGAAATTTGATTTGGTTGCAACTGGGAGCACGGACGTTCCTGCCAATCATAAAAGGTTAATTTGCTTTGTCTCCATTTTTTAACCATCCATCCATTTGCTTCCGCTTATCCGGGGCTGGGTTGTGGGGGCAGCAGCCTAAACAGAGAAATCCAGACTTCCCACTTTCCAGCCACCTCTTCCAACCTATCTGGGGGAACACCAAGGCATTCCCAGGCCAGCCAAGAGATATGATCTTTCCAGCATGTCCTGGGTCTACCCTGGGGCCTCCTAGCGGTAGGACATCCCTGGAACACCTCACCCAAGAGACGCCCAGGAGGCAATCCTAGTCAGATGTGGCGGAGTCGGGGCTCTGCTCTGAGCCCCTCTTGAATAGCTGCACTCTTCACCCTATCTCTAAGAGAGAGGCCAACCAGAAATGAGAAAGCCCATTTCTTCTGCTTGTATCCGTGATCTCATTCTTTTGGTCACTACCCAAAGCTCGTGACCACAGGTGAAGGTAGGGATGTAGATTGACTGGTAAATTGACAGCTTAGCTTTTACACTCAGCTCTCTTCACCACAATGGACCGGTACAGCGTCTGCATCACTGCAGCCACAGCCCCAATCCGTCTGTCAATTTCTCACTCCCCTTCCCCTCACTCATGAACAAGACCTCAAGATACTTAAACTCCTCCATTTGGGGCACCAACTTGTCCCTGACAGGGAGTGGGAACTCCACCCTGAGGACCGTGACCTCAGATTTAGAGGTGCTAATTCTCAGACCTGCCACTTATACATACTTATACACAGTACACACTTGACTGCAAACTGCTCCAGTGGGAGCTGGAGGCCACCACCTGATGAAGTCAACAGGACCACATCATCTGCAAAAAGCAGAGATAAGATCCTGAGATCACCAAGGCAGAACCCTTCATCCACTTAGCTATGCCTAGAGATTCTATCCATAAAAATTATAAACAGAATCGGTGACAAAGGGCAGCCCTGGTGGAGTCCAGCACCCACCGGAATTGAGTCTGACTTATTGTTGGCAATGTGGACCAAGCTCTCGCTGCAGTTGTACCCCTACAGGATATCTCGAGGAATGCAGCTGAATGCCTTCTCCAGGTCCACAAAACACATGTAGACTACATGCACACTTGAATATCCTTAAGAGGATCAAAAGCTGGTCCAGTGTTCTGTGACCAGGATGAAAACTGCATTGTTCCTCTTGAATCGAGGTTTGACTAATGGATGAACTCTCCTTTCCAGCACCCTGGCATAGAGCTCGTCAGGGAGGTTGAGGAGTGTGATCCCCTATAGTTGGAGCACATCCTCCGGTTCCCCTTGTGGAAGATGGGAACCACCACCCCAGTCTGCCAATCCAGAGGCACTGTCCCAGATTTCCATACAACGATGCAGAGTCAACAAAGCCCTACAACATCCAGAGCCTTCAGGAACTCAGGACTAATCTCATACATCCCAGGGGCCATGCCACCCAGGAGTTGTTTAACTACCTTAGTGACCTCACCCCCAGTGATGGGTGAGTCATCCCCCTCATCCCCAGACTCTGCTTCCTCTACAGAAGACGTGTCTGTGGGACTAAGGAGGTCCTCGAAGTGCTCCTTCCACCGCCCGACTATATCCTCAGTTGAAGTCAGCAGCGCCCCCACCAGCAATATTCACCGTATGAGTAGAGCACCACTTTGCCAGAATTGCTTTGAGGCAGTGGTACTCTACTCATATCCATGGCCTCACCAAACTCCTCCGACAACCAAGTTTTTGCTTCAGCCACTGCCCGAGCCATGTTCCGCTTGGTCTGCTGGTACCCATCAGCTGCCTCCAAAGTCCCACAGGCTAACCAAACCCGATAAAACTCCTTCTTCAGCTTGATGGCTCCCTTCATTTCCGGTGTCCACCGTCTGGTTTGGAGATTACCACGATGACAGGCACCAACCACCTTGCAGCTGCAGCTCTGTGTGATCAACAATGGATGTGCAGAACATGGTCCATTCTGACTCAATTTCCTCAGCCTCCCTTGGAATGCTGTTGGTGGGAGTTGAAGATCTTGTGGAGTGGGGCCTCTGCCAGGCATATCCAATGCACCCTCACTAGTGCGCTAGGTTTGCCCAGCATCCTTCTCTGCCACTTGATCCAAATCACCACCAGGTGATGATCAGTTGACAGCTCAGCTCCTTTCTTGTGGTGCTTGTTATTGACAAACTGTGGTTTGCAGAGAAGTCCAATAACAGAACACCACCTGGATTCAGATCAGGTAGGCTGCTTTTCCCAGTTGTACCCCTTCAGGTCTCACTGTCGTTACCCACCCGAGCATTAAAGTTTCTCAGTAGGATAATGGAGTCACCAGATGGAGCACCCTCAAACACAAGTATCCCGCCCAGCAACTCTAAGAAGTTTGGGTACTCTGTTGTTTGACACATAAGCACAACCAATAGTCAGGACCCATTCCCCGACCCGAAGATGCTGGGAAATGGGAAATGACCATCTCAGCCATTGGTAAAAACTCCAACATACAGGCAGCAAAGGATACAAGGATACCAACCCCAGCCTCCCATCTCTCACTGACAGCAACTCCAGACTGGAATAGAGTCCAACCCCTCTCCAGGAAATTAGTTCAGGAGCCCAGGCCATGGGCATCTCTCAACCTCATGCACTAGGTCAGGCTCCTTCCTCAGTAGAGAAGTCATATTCCATGTCCCAATTATCAGCCTCGATAGCTGAGAGTCAGTCCGCCAGGGCCTCTGCACAACACACACTGCACCGAACCCCTACGGTGCCTCATGCGGGTGGTAGGCCTAGAGGAGGACAGGCCTCTTCCATTCAAATTGTAACTTTAACCTGTCTCATTTATGAAGCTTAATTTTAAAATATCACTAAACTGAAATTATACTCATCCTAATGAACAGAATTCTATTAAACTGGCCTTTTGTACTTAAGACTTTATAAATGTTGGAAAAAATGCAGTGGAATTACCTTTTAAAACAAATGCCATTTTTTTTCCTGGAATATAGCTGTAAACACTATGGCTATGTTTAAAGGATGGTCGAGAATGGCTAACCGAAACAGGATTTAATTTGGGAAAATTATCACAGCAATATTTCCCCCCAATTTAAAATGTTAGTGGAAATGCTGCCTTGCAGTAGCTTTCACCGGTTGAACTCTGAAATCTGTTATCTGTAGCACATCACCCACACGCAAACTCTTGTCTTTTTAGCCCAGCATTCTGATTATGATCATATTGTACACTTCAGTCAGGGAACTCATGTTTTAAAGGACTGATTTATTACACCAGCAGAATACAGTTAGAATTTGGCATCTAGAGTCCAAGCTCATTGCTCCCCGTATGTACTTTGATACACTAAGAAATTGGGGCATGGAGTAAACATTCTTCCAGAGCCTACAGGCCGATTCTGTGGTTGTAGAGAGGCTGAAATAGCAGGTATTGATGCAGGGCTGCAGCATGGGGATGTGATGGGGAGAGATGGGGTCACCAAACTGGGAGGGCGTGTGGGGTCTGCGTCACGAGGAGAGTGAGGCGTGTATGACTCTGCACTGCAGCTTAAGTTGACTGCCTAAGGTACCTTTGTTCTATTTCTCCAACATTCAGTTTATATTGATTGCCTGCAATAAATATAAGAAGAGGTATGCACTTACACTAGCAAGGCTGAAAGTAGTCATGTATACCCAGCAAACATGGCTGAAACTCTGGCATCATCAAAGCTGGTCAAAAACTGAACTGTAGATGGATGAATGTTGGCATTGTCTCCACACAGAATAGAGGTTTATCAGATGCTGTTATTCATATGAGAAGTTAATTAGCTCAATAGGCTAAGGGATGGCCTCCAAAACGTGAAGTTGTGAGTTTAGATCATGAACAGATCGCTGATATTTATTCAACGTTAAAATGTTTGCTAGGTAATTTTTCATGGCGCTGACAGAACAAGGATACCAATCACTGATGCTTTTCAAATAGTCTCATTCAAAGGAATTAGAAGGCTGAATTTTTACACAGCACTGTTAATGGTCTGAATACAATGGGGTAACTAAAAAAGAAAAACTCTGACATGCACTTGCATTTAAATATGCTCTGTTAAGTTCTCACATTCCGTGCACCAGAAAGTCCCACTTTCTCAGACCTCCTCCATCAAGCTCTGGGAAATGCAGGAGGAGCATCACTTATCCCAACATATGGTCCTCTGATTCCCTCTGCCTGATCGGTCTACAGCATCTGTTGCCAAGTGCATCACACAGACAGAAACGTGCAAACATTGTGTAGATGACACTAGGAAAAGACCAAGGGAGCACACAGAGTTGGAAGGAGGGGTATGGTGAGGGCACAGGGCTGGTGGCTACTGGGGTAAGGTGGGTGGGTGAGTGGGGTGGGGTGGGGGGGGGGGGGGTGAGGGCACCAGAAGGGCGTAAATAGAAAGGCACAGAATACAGTCATTACCCACCCAGGGCTATCCCTCTCTGGCCCATTAGCTGCTGGCGGCCGTGACCAATTGGGTTTTGTCGCTCCTAGCAGGGTCATCCAGTGGTGGTCTGGGCCTTTTCTATAATGGACGCTCACTCAGCCGTCCTCACACAAAACCTTTAAGAGGGAAAGAAATTCTCTCCCCGACTCCCTCTCCTCTCCCTCTCAGTTTAAAAGGAGCCAGTCAGGCAAGAAGCGAAAGAGTGAAAAGTGATCATGAAAGGAGATTTGTTGCAATGCGAGACGTGCAGGGAAGTGATCGTTTAGCCACACGTGGGTTGAAGGGGACTCCATGGCGGTGGGTCTTGTTAACCCTCTTGACTTGTATGCCAGAAACCACATCAAATTGTCCTGTGCCTCAAAGTCTGTGGATGTGGTTCCTTGTGGGATAAGCTCACAACTTCACAACTAGCGGCATGTGTAATTTTCAAAGAGGAAAGGAGGACCTTGAATTGGTCATTGCAGATTATCCAGTGTGTATGAACACTGAACCTTGAACTTTGATGTTTAAAACGGTGCTACTGGAAAAGGAAAGGTGCTGAAGGTTGATCTTTAGAAGAATCTGAAAAGATTCATTTATGAGTCAGTGGATGAACACAAATCCACAGATGTTTCCTTTAGAGAACCATTGCCTTGAATTATCTTCATCAAACTCACCACTGCAGTGTGAAAACCTAAACCATCTACTTTGTTGAAATTTCTGAAACTCTCATCTTCACGTTCTGGGCTGAACAAACCATCCAGATAAGCTCAAACCAAACCATCATTAGTGTGAGCATAAATGCATATTCCATCTTATGAGTTGTGCATCTGTCTGTGTGTGTGTGGGTGTTTTTTTTTTTTTTTTGTCCAGTCCCGAGCTGAATAAAAGGCCAGTTAGCCACCTAGCGGGCTGCTAATTCTCCATGTCAAATACAATAGCTGCAATTATATGGTAATCAGTGTTGGTGGCTCATACCTTTCTGCTGCTTTCTGTGAGTGTGTGTCTGGTCGAGCTGCTCCTCAGGGAGACGGTTAGTCACGGCTTATTATTGACCCATTAGACACCCGTCCCACTGCCAGAAAGAAACCAGTCAGCTCACAGGCTGTGCTGCATTTGCGGAACAATAACGAGCGGGAGACTGAAAATAAAGTTAATCATTTTGTTATCTGTGGACAAATTGAACACATCGGTGCCAAAGATGATTCTTTTAGAAGGATCATATCCAAAGTTTTGCACGCTTTCATTAAAAACTAACAAATTAATGACTTTACAAGGCATAAGGCTCCCCTTTAGTCTCTTTTTACGTCTGCACTAATACAAAATTAATTAGTTGTGCTGGTAAATAACAGAGCAGACCAAATCAGTGCATACTAAAACTCCATGATCATCTAGTCTCCCAAAATATTAGCTGAAACTTTAGGATAAGGACAACTAAAGATGCAAAAGACCATATAATACAGAGTACATGAAAATATTCCCACAAAAAACCTAGTTTTAGTTAAGGAGCTAAAATTTGCATACACAGAGGCCTCCTCCACTCACAATGGTGCTGCAAATAAAAATCAGTAGTTGCTCAGTTGTATTTTGGTGCCAAGGAGTAAACAAGGAGTACTTATTTGCTACCGCGTACACTTGAGAATAAACTTTACTGCAAGTTAAAAATAGACTATTGTGCAAAGGATACTCATAACATGACACAAGCCTGTGAAGAAATTCTCTTTCAAAACATATCCTTGTGTCTGTGTTGCTTCTTCTCGTCGTCATATAATTGGCAACTGTGTTGTTTTGATATAATCCTCCCGATCTGTCAACTCAAAAGCTTGCCCTCTGCCCCACCCATCCGTCCATCCCCTCACCCCACAACACACCCACGCAGACCCCTCTGCCACCTCCTCAGCAGTCCCCACCCCTCCAAAGCAAAGCTCTCTTTGTTAACCTAATGTGCTTTTACCAGTTGCTTTCTGCCAGGGAGACATCTGCTGTGTGCAACCAGTCAATATTGTGAGGACAGTTCAAAGCGGCCAGTTCATTATCTGTGTCAGCTTAACAACCCGAAGGTAGCGGTCTAAGGGACACAAGGAGGAGGAGGTGGTGGAGGGGGAGGAGGATGGGGTGGGGAGCACAATGTGTGAGGACACAATGGACTCCTCATTAACCAGTGATTTATCATGATGCGATGCCCAGTTCAACCTTTGCCCCCCCTCTTCCCCAGTTCGTGCACACACCTCTAGAAGCCCTAGGAAAAGATTCTTATTGTTGGAAAAAGGGAAGAGAGGACTGTGAAAGTTGAGTTGAAAGCAAAATGATACAGTTAAAAAGTCAAATGAAAAGTTAAAGTGAACGAAGAGCATCCCGCATCACTAAAGTGTGCTCTTCTGACTGTGTCTGAGGATAAATGGTCAGCGATGACTAACCGTCTAACGTGCCTAGTACTTTTTTTTTTAAATAATAAGACTAATAAATACAGACAAAACTGATAGTTTCTCTGTTACATTGTTGCTACAGTGTCCTTCCCTCTTAGAGTTTAAATCTTTTACAATATAACACTTAACCGGACTTTTAGGCTTCTTTGATTGCCAAATACTCCAGTTCCGACACCTTACGAGAGAAGCCAGAAGCCTGGAAAGTCAATGTTATTAAACATTACACGCAATATGGCTCACACCGTAAAAATTAGCCTTGAACAGACACACCCTCCCTTTCCCGATTCAGGCTATATGAAAGTCAAATCTCTCGGTCATGATGATATCATACATGTCAGAAAGCCTCTAAAGATGCTCCATGCATGCATATGCAGAGAGATCATAGTCCATCCTCGGCCACTCTGCCCTCACACAGACGGAGCCTCCTATTGCACTTAAAGGCTGTATAATGAGCGTTTAATGTATGGCCTCTCAAAACGCGAGAGAAAAAGAATATTCAGCGTGGCCCATGTGGTGGTTTTGTAAAGCTGCTGCATGAAGGAACACACCCCTTTTCACTTTCTACTTTTCCATCCTTTCCATGCAACCCCCCCCCCCCTCCCTTTCTGAATCCATTTGCCTAAATCAATCCCGCAGGAGGCGGTCGTGGATAATGTACCAGCCAGGGTTTGTAAACCGTTTTGTTAACAATGCATTTTGAAAAGAAAAGAAAAGAGGAGGAGAGAGATAAAGCGAGACGGAGAGAGCGAGAGAAGGAGACAGGGGGAAATGGGCAGAAGGGTGCTGAAAAAGGAACAGTTGGGTGGGTGTGGTGCACTGGGCTGCTTCGGACAGGCCTTGCCGACTGGTGACACCCCTGTCCCATCTCCTCCTCCCTCAGCTAAAGCCCGCATCCGCCTAATTCGGCCCAGTCCTCGCTTTAGTCACACCACCTGCTTTCGCCATTCTTCACTAACTACACATCCACCCATCCGCTGACATGACAAACACATAGAATAAACTCCTGTGACTCAGCCTAAACCCCCTTTTCACATATACTAATACATTACACAGACAGGCAGATTTACAGGGCCAGTGTTATAATAGTGATTAAAAATAAGCAATGAGAGATGATCAGCTCCTAAATTACATCTGTTTTTTTTTTTTTAGAGGGGACGAGGGAACACCTGACTACTCTGAACAGGTTCAAGTAGGAATCGTGCAGTGTGAGGACAATACTTTTAAAGTAAACTCATCATGGCTTATATTTTTCATTGATTATCATTCTGTGCATTTTTTATTAAGACCCTTACCACTGTATCAAAATGGTCAAAACATTTGACAGCCATACTTGAAAGCAGATGACTATGAAACCAGAGTAGGGCATGTTAGCTTGAACTTTTCTTTTCGTACTTTGTAAGGAAAAAGGGCTGCACCCAGAGGACTATGTTTGAAGGTTAGAGATGGTAGTTTTGGACTTTTCATCCAGAAGCACATGATTAATATTTTGTTCAAAGCTGATTTGAGATATTGGGATATTTCCAATGAATGAATGAGAAACGTCATGAATACAATTATGTCAATAAGTTTTTGGACAATGACACACTTTATCTCTGTACGCTGCCTCACTGGATCTTAAAATCAATCAGTGTGTGACTGACTGCAGTCTTTCAGCTTTAATTCAAGGAAGCATTGCATTAACTATTGAGGAATTATGGCAATTTTTATACATAGTTCCCCCAAATCCTTTGCGGTCAGTGACTGCCTGAAGTCTAGAACTCATGGACATCACAAAATGTTGTGTTTCCTTCCTTTAGATGCTCTTCCAGGTTTTTACTGCAGCCACCTTCAGTTGCTGCTTGTTTCTGGGCCTCACTAAGTATAAAACCAAACGGCAGAAACTGAAAAGCATGCTCTGTTGAGTTGAGGAGAATATCACGTTTCTTTGCTGTGGCTCAGGTGGCAGAGTGGGTCATCTACCAATCGGAAGGTTGGTGGATTGAGCCACAGCTCCTCCTGTCTATGTGTCAAAGTATCCTTGGGCAAGATGCTGAATGCTGTGTTGCCCCCAATGCATCCATCAAAGTGCTGATAAAACTGACTAGCTATAGATAAAAGTACTGTATGAATGCGTATGTGACAGGGTTTCTATTTGTAGTAGAAAGGCCCTATATATAAGCACCAGTCCATTATTCACTTGCACTGTGGAAAATGGTGAAATAACAAAATTTAAATAACATCAGTAGAACAATTAACTGCTAATTACGTTAAAAACAAACTGATCAATACATTTAAGCCTGATCACAAACACATCCTGCAAACAAACTGGCTAACCAGAAATAAGGCATAACAAATGCTTCGAATTGCCTCTAAAAGTGCACCGGTTATACATTTATGGCAACTGACCAGAGGTGTTACAGGCTTTGCTACATTTGTGATGACAACGTGGACAGTGTGAAGCTTTTTCGCTCACCTGCCACATCAATTTACATATTAATTTAGGTAATTAAAATGTCTAAATATCCTGCAAGGCAAGATCAGTTATAGTTCAGTTAATTCAGCTTTAATTCAGCTTTAGCAAACATTTAACATATTATCGCTGAGAAGACTGTAAGCTGTGTAAGCAAGGGGTCATCTGCTTCTGTACAAGTTAGTAGTGACATATCCTATCAGCTGGGACCTGTTCCTCAATGTTTTCTTTGCCCAGCTACTTTGCCTATCAAAGGGCCCTTTAGCCTGAGGAAGTCTGAGCCAGTTTGACACCATATTCCCTTAGGACCCCCTCAGATCTCCACCAAAGCACCCATTACTGGATCATAAGCTTCAGAATCAGGCAACACTGGACAGGAATCCCCAGAAGAGTCCCTTGGATCTGTGCTGATTTGCAACATAAGCCCCCCTGTGATTGCCCATTAGCCCCTGTCCCCACTGACGGTGGCTAGTAGGGTAGCATGTGTAGGTCCAACCAGCTCCTGTGCTTTCCCATTGAAGGTTTGCTACCATTACTTCCCCTAATTGGCTGTGAGGGGTATTAGTAGAGGTTGTGCCTTTGGGGAATTAATAGTGACATCTGAACTGATGTCCACTTAAAATGAAGATGATGTTGAGTCATAGTGTGCTGACAGAAGAATATTCCCCTGGGATGCAGCTTAGGATCTGATGATTGATGGGATATTATAATACAAGCCCCTTTTGTCAAGATTTTTTTTTTTGGTTCATTTTCTGTGATCCATTTTAAAAATTTTAAATTTAACTCTGTTACATTTGTGGTGTAGAAGATGTAGAAACTACTTTGGACAGATTCAAAAATTATTCTGCTTATTAAACAGCATTTCTGATAACCTGACTTCCTGATATGATGCATACAAATCTGTATCCAGGTCCTGTTAAAAAACACTAGACAACAACAACAACTACTTCCACCACCACCACAACAAAGACGATAACAGCAATGACATTATAAATTGAATCTACATACGCACTTCACTTGTTGGAAAACATTTTTATTTTGTGTTTGTGTATGGACAGCTTTGTAGCAGGAACCAATGTCACAACAGCCATGATGTGTGACATTTCTCATACTAGCACGATGTCTTTCTCTTGTGGTATTCAAAATAAATTCAGTAATGAGCAGCTGTCATTGTGTCATTTCCTATAGCATCTCTGTCTGCTTGGAAAACTCACATTTTTAAGCAATATGGCACAAATGAATACTGTATATCCCAGAGGGCAGAAAAGGGCAGTAATGGCTCAAAAGTTCATTAAACATAGTGCCAGATTTATTTCTGCTTTAGAAAAGCAAACATGACAGTCCAACAGCACCCACTTAGAAGGGAGACAGACATTATCAGGCTCACAGCTGGCTTTTTACAGTGGAGAGTCAAGACAATTTCCACAACTAAGCAACTGTACAATTTTTTGATAAATTCTGAAAACTTTAGAATACAGAGAAAACTGTTTTCTCGTGGCGTGTGCTTTCACTGTTTCTTGAAATCACTGGACAAAAAGAGTCATGGAGTAATCATGGAGTAATGTGCTGGATGTAAACTCCAGTGTCACAGTATTACTACAGTACATGTAAACCTGTCTGGTTTCCTACGCAGTAATCTTTTGCTTTAACTTTTGGTTGCAGACAAGTTGGCCAGCATTTAAATGTTTTTCGCTGCTAGCCAGCTATGTAGTGTTTTTTTGTGTCTTGGCTACTGGATCTAAGAGCAGACCACAGCAACCTCCCTGAACAGGCTCCAGTAACCATCACAGTGGCAGTCATCCAGGAAAGAGTCCCAAATACGAAGAGTCAGCACCAGGTCCTGACATGATCCATACCTACTAGCTAAAGAAGCTAACTGCACTCCATGAGCGCCTGGCAGCAGAAATAAACCAGCTGCTAAAGGCTAAGATGCACCTGGAATGGCTAGTCCCCTCCTGGAAGTGCTGTCCCCAGAAGAGACCAGTACAACATGGAAGCTCCTGTCAGACATCATAGTGGCTAAGATGAACAGTCACATGGCAAAACACATTAGCAGGGCCCAGAAAAGAATTGGCAGAAATACCAGGGGAGCAAAACACCAGCTATTGGTTGATAGAGCAGTCACTCGAGACTGTAAGACCAGACTGACCAACCTGTGCACCGCCTGGATTGATTACAAGAAAGCCTATGACTCGATGCCGAACACATGGATCCTGGAATGCTTAGAACTATAAAAGATCAACAGGACCCTAAGAGCCTTCATCAGGAATTCAATGGGGATGTGGAGAACAACACCAGAGGCCAACTTCAAGCCAACTGCACAAGTCACCATCAAGTGCGTGATTTACCAGGGTCAAAGCTGGACTGACAGACAGCACAAAGGCACTAATCATGGCAGCACAGGAACAAGCTCTGAGCACAAGATCGATAAATGCTGGGGTCTACCACACCAGGCAAGACCCCAGGTGCAGGCTGTGCACAGATGCCCCTGAGACAATCCAGCACATAACAGCAGGATGCAAGATGCTAGCAGGCAGGGCATACATGGTACGCCATAACCAAGTGGCTGGCATAGTATACAGGAACATGTGCCAAGTATGGCCTGGAAGTCCCCAAAGGGTGGTTGAGAATGACCAAGCTAAGATCCTGTGAGACTTCCAGATACAGACAGACTGGTGATGGCTAACCAACCGTACATAGTAGTGGTGGACAAGAAGAGTCCTAGGTTTCTCAAGCTCCCAGGCCTCTGGTACAGGACCCGAGCTTTGAGGACAAAGACGGCCCGCAGGACGAGTGGGGAATTTTTTAAATATACATTTTTTATTATTATTACTTTTTTACACTGAAACAGAGATAGGGGAGATGGGTTACTGCAGAGGTTTCCTAAGACCAGTTTTCAAGGAATCCAGGAGTGAAAAAATGAGAAAATTCTCACATGTCAGGGGGTGCAGATGATGGTATGAGCCACAACTGCCACAACAGGCCCACTGGGACACTCTGTAGCCACCCACAGTCAGAACCAGTGTGACACACGAGCCAAGCTCTTCACAATTTTTCTGTATGAGGTCTGCAGATCAGAGCACACACAAACACCGAGTGTGGTCCACCAACAGCTCTTCCTAATCAACCTCAGAGACCCCAGTCTTTTAGCCGCCAACTCTCAACATGTCTCGCTGTGTTTACACACACTGATTAGTTTGGTAAGTGCACAGAATGTCCCAAGGACGGTGATCTCTGAATCAATGTGCCCCTCAGTCCCATCCTTTATCTTTCTATCCCTCTGTCACAAAAGCCAGGGATCGTCTTGGAATCGGTGAGAGAAATTAGGGGATCAGAGTCGGCCTACTCTTGGGCAAACAGAGTGAGCTAATGGACCAGCCGCTTTCTCCTCCCCTCAAATTATTAGCGGAGTGAGAGAATGCGGCCAGTGCAGTCATGATGTTAATGCAAAAGCTCGCTAATCCCTTACACACACATTGCCTTCGCACTTGCCTTGATACACACATAGCTACTGGGTAAGATGTGGGAAAAATGACAAAAAAAAAAGAGGATTTCTTATGGTCCACAGATTGAAACTTTGTCCTCAGTTTTACAGCACAGCATTTGGGGGAAAAAGGACTTCTACAAGAATGCACCGTTAGAAACCACTTCAAATCTTTCCCTTCCTGTTTATCAATACATCACTGTTGAAGCTTTCTCCTTTGGGTTTAGGTTAGCAACAGCTGGCTTAAGAAGTATATGTTAATGCCAGTATTTGGGAGGAGTACTTTGGGCTTATGAGGGATTAGCACTTGTTGGTCAGCCCTGACTCCCTGCTGAGCGAGCACGCTAATACAGGTGTTAGTAAACTGGCATTAGACTCCAGCTAATTAGCTTCCATTCAGCAAGCGATTGTCCAGCTAGGTCTGCCATTTGTCGTGATGTTTGCTCATCGGCAGGGAGGTCTCTGTGCTGTGGTGGGTCTGTCATGATCCAACATGATCTCCCTTCTTCCCTTTTTCACTCCCATTAAAGCGAAAGACAGAAGGGCCCAACCAAAAGAGAAACTCAGGCAGTTTTATAAGAAGCTAAGATAGAGAAACAGAGGGGAGCACAGGGAGAGTGTCCTTGGTAAAGCACAAGTTTGACAATGCTTCTTTTTTCTTCATTTTTTGCCTTCCATTCACACGATGCCAGCGTATCCTGTCAGTAAAAACACAGCATCTGGAAGTTTATATGAGTCATTTTATTTGGAGACAACTCTGAACTGAGTGTGCCTGGAAAAACTAGTAATCTCACACAGTTTGTTCACAGTACAGTAAGTACAGTAGGTCAAAGTTGAAACAGGAAGCTAAAACAGGAACTGTGATGGATGCATCGAATTTGGGTTATAATTTTATCTTCTACCCTACCAAGTTTGTTTTCATTTCAGAGTAAGCTTTGTCTAACCCGGAGGTTTGTTCATCTTACTGCACGTTTCTTGCTGCACCTGTCCTCTTATTTAAATTACATGGTTATTAATGTGATTGTGTTTTTTAAACAAATCCTACAAGGTTCCAAAGCCTAAGAAGTTGAAAATGTACATGAAAAGCATCACATGCAGCAATTTAGAGGCAAAGTTGTAATTCGGTTTGTGCACAACAGTAAAGAATGTGGTCGGCCAGCTCAGTGAGTATTACCATAAAAGCCCCATGTCTGCGTGTGTGATATACAAAATAATTAACTGATTAT
This sequence comes from Cichlasoma orientale, assembly GCA_034780415.1. Lineage (NCBI taxonomy): Eukaryota > Metazoa > Chordata > Actinopteri > Cichliformes > Cichlidae > Cichlasoma > Cichlasoma orientale. Next base: position 14,535 of record JAVDPK010029677.1, read on the forward strand.
GAATACAGGAGTGGGACAGGAATTGAAAGATGGGTATTATGTGTCCTTCACTGTTGCTTCATGTGGGAAAGAGACTAAAGGTTAGTTGGCTGACATTCCCGAAGCCAATCTGCTGGGGATGTCGGCGGTTCAAAGGAGTCATTAGGCTTCACCCATCCTGCCACAAAGGGGAGATTTAAGACAGCAAATAGATCTGATGGTGAAAATTCAAAGCCAAACACAAATATCCTCTAAGAGGCTTTGGTGTATTATGCTATTATTGCTACATACAAGACTGTATAGATTGAACTGTTTCAAGTTTAATTTTCTCCTGGGAAAAATCTTATCCTATGATCATCTGTCTTTTTCATGTTAACTATTGAGAAAATGATAAGCAAAGAGAAAACGCCAGTGACAATCAATTACAACATTTGCCATTTCAGTGATCCCTGGAGGTCCGAAATCAATCAATGTCTCAGCTAATTATACACTGGAAATGCATTTAATATTGAAAAAAAGGTTAGTAAACCCTGGCTAATGTGGGCATAACTTCCCACACAAGGGAAAAGGAAGGCCCTGCTAGTTAGCTGTTTGACTTTAACAAAGTCATGCTCGTAAAATGGGCTCAAAGCCCAATACACATCCATTCAGACAAATGTGGCAGAGGGCATTTGATAAAGAAAGAACTTTTAGTAAACTTTTAGTTTGCCATTTGTTTCCTGCAGACCCCGACAGACACCCAGATGCAAAATGTGTCATTTTAACTCATTCAAAAGCCCGGAACCTTTTTGCAGTTATCTCATAACTTCTGTCTTATAATTCTGTTCTGCACTGGCAGAGTTGGAAGCATGTCGTCATGGTTGCACATAAAGGACGAAGCCTCAGATTCTTCCCATTAAAAGCAAAACATCTTATGGTTAATTGTTGTCACATCACAAAATGTTCGAACATGGCCGATGCGGCTATCCCGTATCACACCCTGCCTCTATCTAGCACGCATCCAAGTGTTTACACCATGTTCTTTACATCACAACCTAGGCTTCATGCTGTGAAGTCTGTGTTTTTCTACACAAGTATATAATAGCAATGTGTCTTATTTAAGTGCAAAAAGATGCAAAGTAAAAATGTACAATTTTAGGACAGCAATGCGCAGCAGATCAGCCAGATGTGCAAGGATACTCTTAACTCCACCTGCTGGGAGCCACCAGGTCCCACAAACTTCTTAGGACCATCCATTGAAAAACAGTGATAATCTGTTTGTGCTTCTAATGAGCTCATTGTTCCTTAGAGAAGGAAAAAGCAGGTCTCATTGCTGCTTAGCTCTGGCTCTTTGAGCAGGAAAGCTCCTCTGTGTCCAGCTGATACCTTGATTTGCCTCAAACATATTGCCAAAGTCTGAGCCTGCAACAAAGCCGAGCCTGAAGAAGACTGGGCCTTTATCTTAATGCTGCCATTTTCTTCTTTTTTTTTTTTTTTAAAACTGATCAGATGATTTGATGGCAGGCATGGCCTTTTAAGCCTTTAAACTCAAATTTTTTCTCCCTGAAGTTTGGAAAACACTCCTGTGTTTAAGGAAAGTTTATTTTTGTGTGACTTGTTTTTTGTTGTATTTTCAAACAAAACTGTTTTAGGAACATTGTTACAGGCAGAGAGAAATAAAATCTAAAAAAAAAAAAAAGATTCATAAAATACGTATTTATATTCTGTAATATTCCTTTTTCTTTCTTATTTACAGGGATTTTTGTTCTGATAACGTAAGCCCTTTTTTTGTGCTTTTTTTGTGCATACATTTATGGGCAAAATTAAAATGAATTGTATGCTCCATAAAAAAAACATTACATAGCATAACTTTAGGCACCCTAAAATATTCATGGCTATATTATAATTTGAACAACAGGACACAATGGAGATGAATTAGTATTGAAATTTATGGCAATAAATGAACATAAGGCCAGCAAGAAGGCAAAAGGCATTATCTTGACTATTGTTCACATCAGTAGACACAGCAACAACTAATGGCAACAGTCGGCTTTAATGATGGAGGCTTCGCTCACATCTCTCTCTCACACACACCACAGTTATCACTGAACCCTCCATCTTGATTAGACAGTGCCTTTCTAATTGAGCTAATCCCCCACTTCAGTTCGAGCGCTGTCCCCCGAGGTCTGACCCTCCACTCTGGCTGCCTCCTGCTCTCACCGTCTCAGCGCTCAGCTTAAAACTCCCGTCCCCTCCGAGGCTCATGTGGACTGTAAAGCTGTTTATTGGGAGACAATGGGCAGCAGATTGTGCTGTCAGGCTCCATTAATTACCATCATTAGCATCACACTCCGGAGTCTGTGGAACTGGGGTCTTAAGCCTTAAGCTGTGTTGGTGTACAGATTGTGCGTGTGTGTCTGTATGTGACATGTGTATATGCAGGCATGCATGTATGCACTTTTTTGGGGGAGGGGTTCTTTCTCTTAATTGGTCATATCAGTCACTTTTATTAGAAGTCAAACGGGTCACAGATTAAAACTAAAATCTTATCTGTAGTTAGATGTGTTCGCTTTTGTTCAGTGGTCGGGGTTAAATCATATTTTAACGGTTAACATTTTGAACTGAATCATTGGGTCTAACCGTCAGTAGTTCCTGCCTGAGAATCAAATTCTCAAAACAATTTTATTTTCTGCAGATTATTTTTCAAGATGTTTAAATTGTTCTCAGCTGAATTATTTGCAGACTTCAGCCAAAATCAGAGGCTTTCATTTCAGCTTTGGGAGCGTTCCGTGTTATGTATCACACGTGGTGTTATACAGATATACTACATCTCATTTCAAATATACACGAGATGAAAACAGTAACTCACTGATTGCATAAGCCAAAAAGCTTTTAGTCATTTCTGGCCAACCAAAATTCCCACTTTCACCTACATTCAAAATAGAAAAAGTTGAGAATGTTGGTACCAGTTCATATATTGACATCAGTGATTCACTAATTTATATGACATACAGCACAATAAAGCATGACACTTACCTGCCAGCTGCTGCACAAGTTAATCTTGCCTGAAAATGTGTTTCTGGACACAACAAACATGTTATGCAATGTTGGGTAAATGCAGGAGGGACTTTAATTGAAGTATAAAATAAATGAACAAACTGATGAAAACCAACTCTTTATGATCCATATGTCCTTTTAGCGACTAATCAATGGTCAAATGCAATTGACCACTGACCACCATTGGTATTTCCACCTCCAACAGCGGCGCTCTAAAAGGAAATTGAACCACGTTTCTGCCACGCACCCACTGAGGCATAAGCCTTCTTACTCCAACTTCCTGTCTGATCAATGTGAGAGACAATGACTCAACAGGTGCGACAGACAGGAGCCCAGCGGCAGCTTTCTTCCCTGCCGCTACCTCCAATTAGCACCCGCGGCTAAGGAACAAAGAGGCGACATTTCATTTCAGCAGTGTGCCAGTTTAAGGCCTCTTCTCTCAACCTCAGCCTCTTTTCTTTCTGTCTCTTACTGCTGACATCTTTAAAGGATCATCCCTGGCTCCATCATATTCTATTAGATTGGGTCGATGCCTTGTGTTCAAAGTGGCAGGGGTGTTAAAAACATGGGGTGTTGATGAATTCATTGCATGTGACTGGACTTGCTTTCTTTGTGTGGAGGTTTTGGCTAATGAAACCCCCTGAAGATCTGACAAAAGGCAAAGACATTTTTTAAGGTTCGGTCCAACTCTGGATCCAGGCTGGATTTCTTCACCGACAGACAAAAGTATTACCTTCCCAGACAACTTCAACTTTTTTGAGGAGAGGAGACCCGGTGCATTCTATTTCAATTAGAATTTTAAAAGACATTCATTATAATTTTTTTATACAGCACCTGTTGTGTGAATAGGTTTAAGCACCGTAAGAATACCGGTAGCAGGGTGCTTGTTTAGCTCACTGGGTTGAGCAGGTGACCCATATGCTGTAAGGTTAATGCAGAGGCCTGGGTTTGAATCTGCCCCCCAGGCCATTTACTGCACTTCTTCCCCTCTGGTCTTTCTGTTGTCTTCTCGCTACTGTCCTATCACACTAAAGGCTAAAAAGCACGTGGAGAGCTGCTCTCTCCTCTCCATCTTCTCTGTGAAGCTATTAAATGTGTAATATTTCACATTAAATGTTTTTTAAGCGCATGAGCCACCTGGTTGAGTGATTACTCATTTGTTCAGCTACAGTTAACTTGTGTATAGATTCATAAATTCATAAATGGGCTTCTTGACCTCTTTGGCTCTTTATGGTGTTTAATATAGCTGAATGTTGTTTAGGGTAGAAGCCTGTACTGAAACCAACTATTATTTGTCAGATAATTACAATTTAACAGTGGAAGATGGAAAGTATGAAACCTCTGGATAAGGCTGACTTCACTCAGTTGGCAGTAGGAATTAGAATATAATACAATTAAATTAACTACCAATTAAGAGACTGAGCACCACAGGTGGACACAAACAGGGCTGGTCCACAGAGGTAAGATGCTCTGAGCTGCTCTGTTGACTCCAGATTGTTATACAGAAAAAAAACAAAAAAACCTGCTGTCTTTATTTAAACATGATGTTAGCCATGCAAAATACTGTTCAGAAACACATTTCAAGTTTGTTTTTTGTTGTTTTGTTTTTTTCAAATGAAGGAAACTGATCGCTAATCTGGTGTATGTTCCTCAGTGAGGCAGAATAGAAAGATTAAAAAAATAATAACTAATCCAGTAAGTCCTGCTAGATATTGAGTGGAGCCATGAAAACAAACAAGGCACTTCATCTTCAAGTGAATTCATATCAATGTATTCTTTGTTTAGGCACCAGACAGACTAGTTTTGCCTGTGTATTTTTATATGTATTTTTAGTTAGTTTTAGTAATAGTTTAGGAAACTGTTCATCAAATGTAGCAGTTTTGGTTTCATCTCAATGTAGGATCTCTTTATTATTAAATTAACCAAGTTTCTTTAGTAGTATTGTTAACACACCAGATGAACATTTAAAAAAAGGCTGCAGCTGACAGGATTGGGGTTTCCAACTAATCTACAGATGGGTGTACTGAAACTCAAAAGGGTGCCTTTTTTTTAAAGTCTCTTATACCTCAAGGATCAGTATGTCAGACTGCACTGTGGTCACATGAATGCTTCATCTTGGTGTTGCATTTGTGTCTTTGATATGATTATGCAGCAATCCACAGAATTAACATTTACTACTAAAACTTATCTGTGCACAGCTAAGTAATTAAAAAAATTATCTAATGTCTCATGTGTGGCAAATCATATGGTGGCACCCAATGTTAGGTACGCCAAACATATCAGTATTACACTTACCACATAAATATATTTCCCTTACATACATTATAGGTTATGTGCTTTTTATAAGAACACGGGTATTGATCTCATTGATCCTGTCCCTGCTATCAGTTTGGAGGCTTGAAAACTGATTTCCACACCCTTAAACAGTCACCAGCATAAACCTCTTTACCTCACCGAAAAAACACACTTGCGATGCGCCACGTTTGTCGTAAAAACGTCTATGGAAGATTGTGTAGAATATAGAATCGATTTGTATTCAAGATTCTCCACATGGTCTTTCACAACTCTTGTGCGCATGCGCCATCCGTAAAGCGTTGTCTGTGGTGGATAACAGGGAGCGGAGCGAAGGGTGCAAAATTTCAGTTCGGTTTACTGTTATATCATATATTTTAATTAAACCATGACGTTAACAGTGTGCTGTGAATTCGTGCGGTCTAGTAAGCGGCCAGCGGCATATTGTCGGTGACAGTCATTTCTGATTTCTTGCTCAGCCTATCATCGAAGCAGGAAGACAGCGCCGTTTGTAAACATGAAGCAACCAGGAAGTGTTTCAGCAATTTAATCGTTGCTACTGGCATTGCCGATTATGAAATTGCAGTGCACCACCCTGGGACGGACGTTGGGATTTTTGACTGTCCTGGTTGTTGTGATTGCAGCGGTCTTAAATTATTTCGAATATTCCGAATCGGTTAAATACGCGAGGTAAAGACATTCATTCATCTTTGTTATATTGAATTCATACTGGATACATATAGAGTCGACACTGAGCTGTACTTAGTTACACGCATCCTAAATACGCGAGTAACCCGAATCTTTGGGCACCAACTGTACGTGTCAAACCAAACTCCGTTTAGGAATACATCAATTTAAAGTTCCCCTTCCAAAACGTAATTAGGACTGTGTTTTAAATTCCTTGTCATTCTCGCAAATTATCATCAATAGTATTCATTATAAATAAGCTTTTAATACTTTGTTTCACACATGATTATCGTTGTCCACCAAGTAGCTAAACAATGCTGGGCAGCTGCATATGTGCATTGAAAAAATAAATCACACGATATTTGCATGACAGGGCTGTCTGTTGTTCACAGCATGGCTGAGGACATCAAGACCGTAGAGGAAAACTTCAAGCAGCAGAACAAAAGCTGTTTCATTCTTGGTGCTTCTGGGGAGACCGGCAAAATGTTGCTTCAAGAGCTGCTGGAGCGCAACATCTTCTCTAAGATAACTCTTATTGGAAGGAGACAGCTCACCTTTGAGGGCAAAACCTATGAAAACCTGGTCAGTGGGCTGATCGGTCAGTTGAAAACACTTGCAATAAGATCTGTTAAATTTTTCTCAACACTGTTTTCCGTGCCCACAGGTCCAAGAGGTGGTTGACTTTGAGAAGCTTGATGATCATGCTGCTGCCTTCCAGGGCCATGATGTTGGCTACTGCTGTCTGGGAACAACCAGAGCAAAAGCAGGGGCTGTGAGTAATCTCAATCCAGTGTGGGAACTTAAAAAGGAAATTATTTAAGACTTCATTTCATTGCAGCTGTTGGGACCTGATGGCCACGCCTCAGTTTGTCAGCAGTAACAATGACTGAGCAGTTTTACTCATTAATGGCTAACATTTCCACTAACACATAGCTGATAAATTGACCATTCCCATAGGCTATTTTTGCAGACATGATACTACACTGATCAGGCATAACATTATGACCGCCTCCCTAATTTTGTGTTGGTCCCCCTTTTGGATTGGACTTGTTTGTCCAGCACATCCCACAGATGCTCAATTGGATTGAGATCTGGGGAATTTGGAGTCCAAGTCAACACCTCAAATTTGTTGTGCTCCTCAAACCATTCCTGAACCATTTTTGCTTTGAGGCATTATCCTGCTGAAAGAGGTCAGCCATCATGGTCCGCAGCAACATTTAGGTAGGTGGTACATGTCAAAGTAACATCCGCGTGGATGGGAGGACCCAAGGTTTCCCAGCAGAACATTGCTCAAAGTATCTCACTGCCTCCGATAGCTTGCCTTCTTCCCATAGTGCATCCTGGTGCCAGGTGTTACCCAGGTAAGCAACGCACCCGGCCTCCTACGTCATCTATTAGAAAACGTGATTAATCAGACCGGGCGACCTTTTTTCATTGCTCCGTGGTCCACTCCTCATGCTCACATACTCATTGTTGGTGGTTTCAGCAGTGGACGGGTCAGCACGAGCACCTTGACTGGTCTGCAGCTGTGCAGCTCCATATGCAGCAAACTGTGATGCGCTGCGTATTCTGACGCCTTTCTATCATAACCAGCATTAACTTTTTTGCCTATTTGAGCTGCAGTAGCTATTCTGTTGGATGTGACCACACAGGCCAGCCTTCGCTCCCCACATGCACAGTGAGCCCTGGCCATCCACGACCCTGTCGCTGGTTTACCACAGTTTCTTCCTTGGACCATTTTTGATAGATAGTCAATACTGCAGATGAGGAACAACCCACAAGAGCTGCAGTTTTGGAGCTCCTCTGACCCAGTCATATAGCCGTCATAGTTTGACCCTGGTCAAATGCTCAGATCCTCACACTTGCCCATTTTTCCTGCTTCTAACACACCAACTTTGAGGACAAAATGTTCACTTGCTCCCTAATATATCCCACTCACTAACAGGTGCCACGGCTAAGAGATAATTCGTGTCATCCACTTCACCAGTCAGTGGTAATGTTTGATCAGTGTATTACATCATCAAGTAATTAAACATTGCTTTGAGGTTATTTAGAAGTAGAAATGTTATTGCATACGTCGTCCTCAGAGTACCTGTAAGTCATGCTGTGGGTGTAATTTGGTCACAAAGAGTTCCTAATCAAAAATGTTTACCCATGTTCTATATCTTATATGTAATTTTTTTTAATGCATATAATATTGCTTCCGATATTGTTAAAAACCGTCAACATGACCATTCCCCTGCTCCATTCTGAAAGAGCACTTATTCCCCTCCCATAACTGCATATTTGAAGTATTAAAGTGTTTACATTTATGGGTAAGCAGCATAGAAAAGATCAATAACAATAATAATCACCAAGCTTAGATTGTAAAATTGTTGATCTGATCGTTGTCCTATTTGATTAATTGCATTCTCTTATTACAGGAAGGATTCATCAGAGTCGATCACGACTATGTTCTGAAATCAGCCGAGCTCGCCAAGGCTGGAGGCTGCACACAGTTCCACCTGGAGTCCTCCAGAGGAGCAGATAAAAAAAGCAGCTTCCTTTACCTCAAAGTCAAGGTATTTTATAGACTTAACGCCTGAAACTGTCACATTTTTCCTCAGCTAAAGCATTACGGGGCTTAACATTAATGACTTTTCTTCCAGGGACAGGTAGAAGCAGACATCGAGGCCCTTGGCTTTGACAGATTTGCCATTTACAGACCGGGGTGAGTGATCTCATTTACAGCCCCGTTTCAGAAAGAGCCGGGACGCTGTGTGAAAAGTAAACAAAAGCAGAACGGAGTGCCTCGAAAAATCTGTTTAAACCTTATATTTAATTGAAAGTGGCACATAGCTGAAACATTGATTTACACATTACAGAACAAACCTGCTCTGTTGGAAACTAGATGATACTTAATGACAACCTTTTCACCAGACAGCCTGTAAATATACTCACTGGCCACTTTATTAGGTACACATGTTCAACTACTCATTTATGCAAATTAGCCAATCGCGCGGCAGCAACTCAGTGCATTGAGGTCGGCAGACATGGAAAAGACAACATGCTGAAGTTCAAACTGAGCATCAGAATGAGGAAGAAAGGTGATTTAAGTGACTCTGAATGTGGTTGTTTGTGGCAGACAAGCTGGTCTGAGTATTTCAGAAACTGCTGGATTTTCCCCACGCAACCATCTCTGGGGTTTACAGTGAGTGGCAGTTCTCTGGGCGAAAATGCCTTGTTGATTGCCAGAGGTCAGAGGATAATGGCCAGACAGTAACTAGTTACAACCAAGGCACGCAGACGAGCATCTCTGAACACACAACGCTGAAGCAGATGGGCTGCAGGAGCAGGAGACGTCACCAGGTGCCACTCCTCTCAGCTAAGAACTGGAAACTCTGGCGACAATTCACAGACTCACCAAAATTGGGCAGTGGAAGATTGGAAAAATGTTGCCTGCTCTGAGGAGTCGCAATTCCTGCTGAGACATTTTTCATGGTGTAATCAAGAAGCGAGGAAGACTCAGTGAACATGACACAATGTGACCTTTGTGCACTTTCCTAACGTCATTCCTGTATGACATTAAAGTTGAGTGAGAAAAGTTGATTTTGTTAATCAGCATGATCCAGCCAAATACATTTCTCAGTCATACCTTCTGTACTTTCCCCCAACAGGGTTTTGTTGGTGGATAGGCAGGAAAGTCGTCCTGCTGAGTGGATGGCTAGGAAATTCTTCAGCGCCGTTTCCGCTGTGGGATTCACATCTATGTCTGTCCCGATCCAAGCGGTGGCAAAAGCAATGGTGTCGAACACTGTGCTTCAACCCGAGCAGAAGACGGAGATCCTGGAGAATAAAGACATCGCTGCTCTGGGGAAAAGCGCAGGGAAATAAAAGAGCGGCAAAGTTTCCTGACATCAAAGTGGCAGGTCGAGCTTTACATATGACAGAGGATGCCTGTGAGGCAATCATCTGAATGGGTGGTTGTATTTCACCTGCATCTGCATGTTAAAAACATATTTTAATTCAAGGACTATTTATGGGTGTCTCTATCTTTAAAAATTCAAAGGTGTGCATGAGAAGTTGCTTAAAAAATGTAACTTTATTCTTTAAGGTAATCTCATCATATTTCAGAAATGAATATATCCTCCAGTGCTCATCACACCAACATCATCATATTTTGCAGTTGTCAGTGTGTTCATAGAAAAACTAGTGCCGGGCCTTTCAGGCGTCATAACTTATTGACCACTGCCTTAAAGTGAACATGTGTTGAACACTAGCTTGAGATGATGTTTAACTTGTTCATTAAATTATGATACATATATTTAACTATGTGTGTTTAAATAAGGAAAATGTTTCCATAGCTACAGGATCAATATAAAGATATCTTGTGTCCACAGGTTTGACTTTGCACATACCAAAATCCAAGTGTTTGTTGTATGCGTTAAAATGTTTGTATTGGAGGTGCTGCAAAAATTGTCATATTTACAATAAATGCTTATTAAAACCTGATGTATCCATCAATCAGTCTCATGTAATGAATACACGTAACAAATTGACCTCTGTGTGCACTTTTGCACACTAATGATTACACACGCTGCCTCCCTGCACTGTTTTCTTTTTGGCTACATATGAAATCTAATATTCTAACAACCCTAATCAATACTAGCAAGCAATATTACAATTACCCTGTTTGATGTGTAAAATAATCTTTAACATATAGAAAATTACAGATTTATTTTATGTTGATCAATGCAGTGATGAACTTGAACAGGTGATGCCCTAATTAGTTTTCTCTTTTTTAAGAGATACAAAATGATGTCACGTTTTATCTCTTCCTCCGTTTTCAGTTTTGTCTTCGCTTTATTGGAGTTTGACGGACTTCATTGCCGAGTGTAAAGCACTGAACTGCTGTCAATACCAGCCACTCTTTGATGCAGCAGCGCCCTCTTGTGACAATGTTGTAATACATTTCACAGACATGGATTTGTTCAATAGAAATATTTGTTGGCATCAGCAGTCAGAGGTCACACAGACTGGGTCACTGTCAGATCTGACACGTAATAGCCTAAGTGTATATACACAGTAACACCTTTGCTTTGATATTGTCAGTTTCCATAAAAATTTAAATGTTGGGCATGTTTTTTCTTTTCTTTTGATCTAAAGTAAAGCATGCACTTCCCTCTTACACAAATTAGAAACCATAAGTAGTATGACTACTGCCCAAGTGTGTGTTTAATCAAAACACAAAAATCAATAAAATTACCCACAACGTGATGCAAAGAAAGGGAATTTATCTCTGAAATTGAAACATTGAGCAATCCCTCCCTCGTGCAGCTGTGTGGCCCCTGCAGTAATTGGCCCGTAATGAGTAACAGCTGGATCTGTCTGCCTAAATGTGTGGAGTTTAGAATATGTTTATTGCTCTCAAATGTCTGTTTCATCAGGTTACTTCCAGCCTAATTTACTCATTCATATGATGCTGAAAAAAAGCTGAATGAACCCTGCACTCGGACTGAGCCATTTGAGCATTGGATGTAAAAAGTATACATGTGATTTGTATTTGTGTTACTCTTTAATCGTTGGGTGTTTGTAGCCTGTAATCAGCATCCATTAGCATTTAATATGTTTAGTTTTATATTTTTGTAGGCCAGTCAGACAGGCTAAATGTCGATATATCTAAAAAAAAAAAAAAAATTGGAGGCTAAATGTAACAGTTCCTGGTCTGCCTCTCAGATTGTTTCCATCCACTGTTGTATCAACCTTCAACCTCACTAGCATAGCAACAAGTGCGAACAAATCTGAGTTGCTGTGTTTAAGTAATGACGTGTTTTAGTTGCGCTTAACTTCTGCCTCCTGTGGTGAGCATCAGGCATAGATATATATATATATATATATACATAGATACCGCATTGATCGCTGCCTACGTATGCCTACGTCACCGCCATATTGGAGGGGGCAAAAG